>RJWM01001281.1:0-161778 GCA_004363535.1 Dasyprocta punctata | reverse complement strand
TGAGGGAGCCAGAGGCTGTTCAGATTAGTCTCTGTCCAGTCAGTCTTCAGGTGCAGAAAAGAATTTTGTGAAAGAAATTGATTCTGAAAACACTGTCAGCGAGCATTTTAAGAATTGCAACCAAAGTAAATTCTGCAAAATGCAATAACCTTACTATGATTCATGTCATAGATTATCACAGGTAGACCTTGGAGACCATCTATTTCAACCATTTCATTTTATTTTATAGGTGAGGAAGCTTGTCTTGAGTCACAGTTACCTGTTTGTCTCATTGGATATACACAGAAGAGGTCATTTGACTTTTGCTTGTTTCCTCATTGTATGTAACCACCTAAAGTGCTAGACAAGAGGCAGAGGGCATTAGGTCTAAATTTCTGCTTCAATTTTACCATTTGATTTTATGCCTTTGCTTTACTCCATAGTTTTAAAACTATCTTTTGAGGCTCAGAAGAAGTAAGAAATAATAGATTCCTTAGCTGTCTCCTTTGCCTATGAGTTTCTCTTACCTACTAGTTTTGCATTAGGTGGTCACATTAATAGAGTTGATTTTCTGGAGAAGAATTAAGAGGATTAGAAGACTATGCAAAGGCAAATTCAGAATGAGAATAAAGCCCAGAACTGCTTGTAAGCATGCATAATGTGCCTCCCAGGAAAACAGAATTCTCTGACTCTGATGATGGTTGCTAGGTTCCCTTAGAGACTATTGGCTTGATAACCAAATAGTATCTTCGCAGTAGGCATAGAGAGCGCGCATGATCCCAGATCCAGTCATTATGGCCAATATAGTAGTTAGTTTAATCTAGTATATTGTTTGGCAATACATTTTTTAAACAGTGTGAAGCTGTTGTATCAGAACAGACAGAACATAACTAGTGGGTCCAATAGAACTTCATGGCAATTTCCAGAAAGCTGTGTATTTACAGAAATATATTCTAAAGGTCAGTTTTCTCAATGAAAACACTTCCTGACAACCGTAATGAGGGAACAGGCTGAGCCTATGTTCCTGGAAGATTTTTATTACTGTATTTCTGGTAATACATTTTTTGGTAAAGAAGTAGTTCTTGGGAATCCATTTACTCAACTACTTCTTAGGATGTCAGGCTAGTACTGGGTTTGCCAAATTTCTTTAGATAATAGAATTCAGTAGGAAAATATTGAAAGTGAGACTCATTTTGGGAGACTTACTGTATGAGCAAATACTATCAGAAGGCATTGAGTATAAAAAGTCTGTGAAATTTCTATTTGCACTTAATATTCATATACATTCTATTAAAATAGTCATTACTTAATTTCCCCTTCTTAATATTTTCCTAGTAAAAGTATAATAATGTCTTTATGCCCTGTGCACCAAAGGCACACTCTGCCTCCAGATATAGAGGCCAGAGATTCTAGAAATAGGTAATCGTTACAAAGAGGAAAGAAAGTGTAGGGTAGCAGGGCAAATCCTGAGTGGGAAAAGACAGCAGCCACAGAAACCCAGTCCAGAAGGAACTATTGAAAGACTAAATAGAAACAATCAATAATCTATGCCTAATGGAAAAATGTTACTTTGTGAGTATGTTAATTTGCCAGATTAAGGACATCTGGTAATTCTGATTAAAAGTGACTTGGGATCTCCTGAGATATCTGGGCATATTTTGTTTGTTTGTTTGATTGATGCAGCAAATACTCTTTGTAATGGAAGATGGCAAGCCTACCATCAGAAAGGATGGTATGGGTTTCCCACGTAACCCAGAGGAGGCCTTGGCACAGAAGGTATCCTGCTGTTCTCAGTCATTGCCCTGGGCACTGGATCCCCGACCCAATGTCCAGAATGACTGACTCCTCTGTTAGCTTTACTCCATGCTTCCCACAGAAAGAAACCTCATTTCCCAGGTAACTTGATGCACTTGATCTTGTATTAAAAGCAATCTGAGAAAAGAAAAACAAAAGAAAGAAAGAAACCTGTGATAGTTGTTTTTGACAAAGTCAATTTCCTAGGAATAAGGATGAAAATTCCACTCAATACTCCAGGAAGGACCAGTTGATGGCAGCAATTTTTCTCTGGCACAGGCGACTCCCACGAGGAACCTGCTCTGTCGGTGAGGAGTCGAGCTGGGTCAGTGGCTTGTCTGTTGTAGTAACTGCCTCTAGTAAACACAACACCACCTCATGCCAGGAAACATTACTCTCTCTGCCTTTTGGTCTTAAAAATAATAATTAAGGACACTTTTTACAAATTGCTGAGTGTGTCGGGCCAGAGTTTTTATTCACATCTATCATCACTTGGCAGCTCCTCTGTGGTATCCTCATTAATCAATTACACTTAATTTAAGAATATTCCAGAGTTGTCTTTTAATTTTACACTGAAATGGGTTGGTATGTTTAGCACCTAGAAGGCATGCAGGAAAAAGGGCTTGTGGCATATTCTCAGTGAGAAAACTGAGAAAGAGACTTAGATCTGAGTTCTGAGGAAGATGCTCACACAGCCTGGGAAGGGTGGTATGGCTGCAGCTCACCTCCAGTTCACAGCACTTCCGGGTCACTGGGTTATCTCAGTCTAGATTACAACATGAGTTCTCCGAGGGAAGAAATTGTTCCAATTTATCTTTAGTCCTGCTAAAAATGAAGGAAGTGAGTGTTAAGTCCTGGTTTTATGTCAAGCATGAAAATATTTTACATTTATTTTATCCTATAATTATCATCCTGAAAAATGAATCTTATTCTCCTTTGATAGAGGAAAAGGCTGAGTTTGCTTACATAACTTAAGATAGAGAATACCCTAGATACATAATAAATTGTTCAATAAATTTATTGGAAGTATAAATGTAAAAAATATGATCTAAGGTGGTCAAAGGTAATCTCTAAAGAGCTAATGGGTCCTTGAATGATCTCCTTAGGCCAACAAACTGTCCCCAGTGCTCACTTATCAGCCAGTTTGCCTTTTGTTTGATATCAAGGAGCCCTGAAGCAAAATCTGTTAACTATCTTGATGATGTCAAACTGTAAGAATGCAAGAAATGCTAGCAGTTGCAACATGGCAAGTTGACTTTCAGCATAGCTGACATGAAGAGAGTTGATCAAACAACTCTTCTGTATGATTGGTATAATACAATGTGTGATTGTACAGTAGTGTACACTTGTGTGATTAGTACAACATACAATGCACTTCTGAAATTGTATGTCTCTTATTAACTCCTGGGATGCCCACCTATATCTAAGAGAAATAAAAATGAGGTAAAATAATGTCTTAATCAGTTTGGGCTACTCTAAGAAAGTAAGATAGACTAGGTAATTAACAGTCACAAGGTATTTGCTGCTACAGTTCTGGAAGTCTAAAATCAGCAAATTTGGTGTCTTGTAAGGAGCCCCTCCTCATAAATGGTACCTTCTATGTGTTTTCTCATGGTGGAAGAGCAAGGGAGCTTTCACCAACCTCTTTTGCAAGGACACTCGTCGCA
This sequence comes from Dasyprocta punctata, assembly GCA_004363535.1. Taxonomy (NCBI): domain Eukaryota; kingdom Metazoa; phylum Chordata; class Mammalia; order Rodentia; family Dasyproctidae; genus Dasyprocta; species Dasyprocta punctata. The sequence continues at coordinate 158,338 of RJWM01001281.1, read as the reverse complement.
TTCATGAGAGTGGAGACCTCATAACTTAATCAGGTCCCAGAGGCAACACTTCTTCATACTATCACATCAAAAATTATATTTTAACACTGGGATTTTGAAGGGGACACAAACACCAAATAGAGCCATTAACCAAATTAATAGTTTCAAATATTTTGTTTCCTTTGTAATAATAATGGTGATTGTGATGACAATAATATTTGTCTTGAGAACTTCCTCTTTTATTCCTTCTCTCTAGCCTAGTTTTTATTTTTGCTTCCTCATTCAGTGCTAGACAGTCTTTTTGATTGTTGAGTCAGTGTGCTTCTAGTTCAGAGAGATGAACAGGTTCATGTGTGTCTCTGATGATTCACTATTGGCCGTGTGAATTGCTGGGCAGGAAAGAAGTTCTGGCAGTCAGGAGGCCATCGAGATGAATAGTGTCAGCTACAGCAATGCCAAGGAGAGCTGGAGCCAACCTTCCTTACAGCTGGGCCAAAAAACCCAGGCAGTCCTCATTTCACCTGGGACTGTCTCTGGTGAAGATTTTGCTCCCTGAACAGCTGCTTTCCTACAGGGAACAGGGAAGACAGCCTGCCTGGTACTCTGAGAAACCGAATTGAAGGTGTAGAATTCGGGAGGGATTTCCCAAAGGGTTAGTTTTTTGTTCAATTCAATTAAAATATATTCACCTGTAGCTACTGAGCAGCTCTTGCATTCTTTCCTTTATTTTGTAACGCTGAGTAAGTCCATTAAAATCATGTACCTCTGGGAAGGTGCTCTACCTGATTCTAGCACATAACTGAGGAAATGGTGTGGGTGTTTTAATAGTCCTAAGACTCTGACTTTCTTTCTTTTTTCTTTTTTTTTCTTTTAAAGATAGTAAAATCCAACAAAAGGTAACAGAACAAAGTCAATCAAACAAAGCAGTAGAACTAGTACAGAACTCCTAAGAAAGATACTATGAAAACAATAGCTACTAAAATACATCTTGTTATTTTCAGAATAGTTGACCTTTCCAACAGGTATAGTAAAATCAAACCAAAAACAAAATGAAACAAAAAAAACCCACACACAATAAAACCAATAAAAACAGAGTATAAAATAAGGCCAAAAAATTAATCAGAATAAAACCAACCAACAAGAACAATATGGAACCTCGAAGACAAGACAGAAGAGAATTCCCCATTTTTGCTACACTGCATACTGTCATTTTCAGGCTGCTAGCCCCTGGCCTGAAAAATGAACAAAACAATACTAGCATTTAGTTGTTTTGTGTACCTTAGTTGCAGGCTCCAACTTTCTTGATAATTAAACCTTACAAACCATGTGAATGAATCTATACTAAGTCCCAAATAGCAGGCTGCATTACTTTGTTTCAAGTCAATTACTTTATCATTTTAATGATAAAAAGCTATTAAATTTAAGCCAAATTTGACACACTTTTGCTAGCAAAGTATTTCAGATATTTCTTTGTTTTCCTCTTACTTATTGTTCTATTCTTTTCTTTATCATTCCCTCAATGAACAAAACCTTTATTGTTTTCCAAATGTGTCAGGCATCTTTCCATATTTATGCCTCATGCTTTTGAAAGTTTTCATATTACTGAGGGTTGAATCCAGGATTCTTGCACTGAGCTATATTTTTTACTCTTTTTTTATTTCTAATTTTGCAACAAGGCCTTACTAAGATGTTAAATTGCCCAGGTTGGGCTCAAGTTTGAGATCTTCTTGCCTCAGTTTCCCAGAGTGCCAGGATTACATGGACTGTATCACTAAGCTTTGTAGAAAGTTCCTTCTTAATGAAACATCATTTTTATCCTTCATGGTAAACTTATTAAGACCCAAATTGACTCTTCTTTCCCGTGCCCAGTCCTTTTCCTTTATTTCTGTATTCCTCTTTAGGCACTGTAATTGCTATATTTTTTACATTATTGCCATGATTTTAAGAGATTTAGAAGCAAAGCATGGGGGATGCTCAAAAGAAAGGTGGAGAAAGTGAGAACTTGACAGGGTTGAGACTCAGTGACTTGACAGGGTTGTAGGATGAACTGCAATGAGGTCATACAAAGGAGTGTCCTGTGGATATACGGGGCTGAGTGCCAGCAAGAGGTAGTCCCACACAAAAATTACTGTAGTCAAGGATCTCTGATCCTTTCAGAGTTCATCTATATAGGGGAGGGATCTGGGGTTCAATTCTGGAAGGCCATGAATATCAAATCTGGGTCATGATCCATGGGTGGTCCAGCCAACAGGAGGAATTTGAGGCCATTGCTAAGAAGGGAGACTATCTGGAGGATTTAGACAGTATCACACAGGTTAAAAAGCCATGATTCATTCTGATCTGCTGGACCCTGAGTCTGACAATGTGTTCATTTCCACAGCCCATCAAGTAATGGATCCCAAAGCTGCCAAAAGAATTCTTGCCTAGAGAGTTGGCTTAGAAAGCACAGATGAGATACAGCAGGAAAGCATCAGAGTTTCCAGCTAGAGAGAGGGGAGAAGGTAGGCAAGGCTGTGTTTCAGGAAAATTAAAAGGTGCAATGTTTCTATCATGAGATTGCACCCTCTTCCAGAATGTGGCCTATGTCTTCCTCATCTTTGTATCCCTCATGTCTAATGCTGTACCTGATGTGCAGTAAATTTTCAATGAATTAGCAAATACATGAATAATCTTGAGCTCCTATTAAACACGTCTTCTTTTTCTCTCATATGATCTGCTACCAGTTAAATAAGAGTACAAAAGGTTATCAAAATATATGATGAGTTTATAAATCTCAAAAATTTATTACAGTAAAAGACATATTACCATTAATTCCCCCTTAAAATCCACACCCCTTGCTTTGAACTTGTCCCATCATCCCTGCTATTTCTGAAGCATCTCTGGAAGTCCTCTTTTGTGAGTGTCTTTACAAGATGTGATAAAAAATATGATGAGTGCCATTCAATGAAATAACATTTTGAGTCAATTAAGAACTTTTGGGAGCCTAGACAGGGCAACTAAAGGCACATGTGAAAGATGAATTCTACAACTATTTCAGGTCAGAAGACTCATATGTAGAATATACAAAGAACTCCAAAAAATTAAACCACCTAAAATTAAATATTCAGTCAAGAAATGTGCAAGAGAAATAAAGGGACATTTCATGGAGAAAGATATACAAATGGTCAACAAACATGTGAAAAAATACTCAACACCTCTGACCATTAAAGAAATGCAAATTAAAACAACACTAAGATTCCTTTTTTACTCCAGAAAGAATGGTAGGCATTAAGAATCAAACAACAAATGCTGGCAAGGCTGTAGTGAAAAAGGAACCTTCCTTCATTGTTGATGGGGATGTAAACTAGTACCACCATTATGGAAATCAGTATGGAGATTCCTCAAAGAACTGAAATTAGAAATTCCATATGACCCAGTGATCCCCTGCTAGGAATCACTTCTAAGGAGTTTAAGACTTCATACTACAGTGATAATACATGCATACCAGTTTCTATAGCAGCACAACTCATAGTAGCTAAATACTGGGAGCAACCTATACATCCATCTGCAGATGATTAGATGGACTACTACTCTGCTACAAATAATGAGAGATTTAAGACATTTGTAGGAAAATGAATGCAGCTGGAAAATATAATGTTGAGTGAAATAAACCAGACCCACAAGTTCAACTACTATATGCTATCTCTCAGTTGAGTAAGGCAAAGTACAAACAAAGAGAATTATAAAGAATAGATCAAAGGGGACAAGGAAATGGACCTTTTGCAATGGGGAAGAGGTTCAAGGGAAAAAGTGTGAGGGGTGAAGAGAAGGGAAAGGGGAAATAAGTAGAATAAAGATATGCTGTGTACAGAAACCTAACAACCTTAACTAATGTAAGCATTATGTTCCATAACCTGAACTAAGATTAACAATATAAACAAGAATTAAAAATGGGATAAGGAAATTGGAGGAGGAATTAAAAGGGAAATGAATTTAAAAAGAAAAACAAGCTGTAATGTGTACATGTAACCACTACCCAAGAGGATTATAAACTGTAAACATATACTAATAAAAATAAGAAAATGGCAAGAAAGACAAGTATGTTCAACAGAAGAGGGAGCATTTTGAGGGAATTAATGGCAATGTGTCTTTAACTGCAATTAATTCTTTAAATTTAAAAATTCGCTCTATTATTCAATCACACCTCATATTAAAGCACTATGTCATATTGTGTAGATATAATCTGTAATCGGTATGATTTCCCTATGCATTTTCTCCTCCCTTCAGTTTGATTTGCCAAACTGAAAAGTACAGTAAATTGAATTTGTTTAAAAAATAGAGTTGATGTTAATTTACTTTTATTGTGAAACTATTATGCATAGAAATGACTGTAAAATACAAACATTTTATTTAAATACAAATTACAAAGTTGGTACCTACCTCTTTTATTGAAATACAGAACATTATCGATATCTCAGAAAAGACCTGTGTTTACTCTTCTGTCTCGATTTCATTTCCTTTCCCCAATGCTTAATTTTTCTAATAATAGTTTCTTCTTTTTTATTTTTAGTTTTATCACCTATGCATATATTTCTTAACTTTGTGCATTCAGTTTGCCAGCCTTGAATTTTAAAAATACAATCTTCTTTTCTGTATTTATGTGTCATTAGCTTCTAAACGTTATATTCATAAGATTGTGTGCATTTATTTTGTGATGTCCTTTTTGACATTTTAGTTTCTAGGACGACTGCAGAGTATGTCTTCCTTCTACGCTTGGGTTAGAAATTTCTGAATGAGGTGAAAGTACATCTATATTTCTATTTTAGAAAAATCAATCTAGTGAAACAAAATGTCAAGAGTTATTTGTTTTACAAAAGGTTTTACCATAGGAACGAGCCATTTAAAATATGATTGGGTTAAAAATAAAAACCTAGTCAGTGTTTTGGAAATTCTTATCAGTGGATTTATGTGTGAATTGAGTTTACATGGAGATGAAAAGTGATTATTACATTTGAGGGAGAGAGCAAAGAGTGTGTCATTAGAATGTTTAGGGAGGACAGCTGGAAACAGACAGTTACAGTGTGATGAGAAATCTTAACTACATTTCTGGGCCAGGTGCTCAGAGAAGGAAATATTGTATTTTTTTTAGAATAACATTGGGTGTGTGGATAGATGGCAGATTACAACTCTTTTTCCTTTTGTAGCCTTTATTTCTTCCTACTTCTCTAACGATTCAGTCCTCTATATTCAGACTTACGTTATTGGTACCAAAAGAAAGATTGGCATTGTTTTTTTTAAAAAGACATTTAGTTGTCAGGAAAGTACATGTTCTTGTTAACTAGTCAAATAACTTAAGCTGTATAGATTTGGTCTAAGGTCATATATGTCCATGTATGTCCAGTGCTTTGGTATCAAATTCAAAATATCATTTCACTAGCTTTTAAAACAGTTAAATTAATAATTTGTTATCCATAATTTATTCAAAAAATGTCTAAAAGAATACACTTTTTAGGTAATCTGAAAACTGGAGGGAAAGTAAAAGTTTCTAATTTTCTGAGACCAAGGGAAATCCAGTGGTTCACCCAAGGAACAGTGGGCAGATCCAGGTCTCTTTGTTCCCAGTCTAAAGTTCTTCCCACTCACTGCTTCCCAGATTTGATTTAATTTGTTTGATATCTATAAACTGAATTTTATTTTGAGGCTAGTTTTAAAAAATATAATGCCTAGGTGTTATTTTAATTATTTTTAAAATCGATTTTCACAATGTAATTTATCCTTACTTATGAAGAATAACCACAGCTGAATCCTGAAGCAGAACCCCAGTATTTTTAAATTTAATTTGCTTTAGGAAGAACAGCAGAGAGATATCCCGGGGAGCTGACAGGAGTGGGAAGACACTGCATATCTGAGGTTCTGGTCTTCGGCCACGGGCTGCCCAGATCATTCACTAAAAGGGAGAAGCAGAGTAAGTGTCTAGTGAGATAGGCAGTTGAATGCAATGGTAGAGCTGCTTTGAACACTCCTTTAAATTCTGCCTCCCTGTAACACAGGCACTGAGGTCATTAGCTGAGAGTAAGGATGAGAGGAAGAAGTTGTTAGAGGTCTGAAGAGCAAAAAGATGTGAAAGATTCATGAAAAGAATGGAAAAACAAGTGTGGGGGTGCCATAGGGTATGAAATGGGATAATGACTCTCTTAAGTCTAAAAACCACGTGTTTAAATTGAGTCCAGACAGCATATTCGTTTTTATCTGGTCACTTCAAACTCCTTGAGTTTAGGCAGTCCTCTGAAAAGTGAATTTAACTAGATTTGGATTTTGCCAAGACAGTACAAAGAAATAAGAGAAAGTAAAGCCAAAGGGGTTACAAATGTATTTAAGGGAGTGGTCTAATGACAAAAATTATGATGGCTTTGTCTCAGAAATTTTCATCTCCTACCTACCCATTTACCAAATTCAGAATTATATTTAGCCTGGGACATAGTGGACTGAATACACATATTTTTCAAGTGGGTGACTTCATTAATGAACCCATTCTTAATCATATGTTTGCACTACTGTACTAGGAGTAGGGAGATACTATGTGGGATACATAAAGATACAAACTATGATATCCACTCTAGAGCACTTTATATTCTCATTGATTCATCAAATACAAAGTAATTTAAAATATCATCAAATAGGGAACTAAAATTTTTTGTGTTTTTGTTTAATGATAATATTAGTTGATTACTTTTAGGTATTATGTTTTAATGATTGCTATCTCTTGAGCAAATGCACATTGATCTTTGTTTGATAAACCCAAACAAAATAGAAATAGGTGTTATGGGCCTATGTAGACTGGCTTTTAAAGTTTGCTTTAAAGAGATAATCTTGTATTTGGCTTTTCATCTGCTTTATCATCTGGAATTGCAACTGTCTCTCAGTGTTGGATAAGGATTTGCAGTCTCCTATTTTTAAAGGATTTGCTTACAGATAAAATTCAATCTTCTTTTCTGGCTCCAATCTTCACAAGATGTATTGCGTTTGACAAGTCTTTTATGTTAAGAGCTGAATATGGAATCCTAGGCTGAAGTTGCGATTTATGCTGCCCATAAAACTTAAGGCCTTCACCAGCAATGGAAAAGCAATCAAGAATTGGTGTAAACAGACCAACCTGACCCCCATCTGTTGTGGTTTAGTATTTTCCCAGAGAGAGATATTTTCTCCAATAACTCCCTCTGATGTTAGCAGGAGGTTATACACAGCATTAGAACCAGCCTCCTTTTGAGTGGGTGGATGAAAAGGTAGACACACAGGTTGTATGATTTCAAAGCTTTTAAGAGAAATTGAGTCCATCAAAAAATGGTTCTCCCCATCAAATTGATAATGTCTAAAATTTCATACTAGAACATTATTTTCATAATTGCAACCTAATAAGGATTTTTGCCATATTGAAGTGTAGCATTTTTTGTTATATAATGACATATCAAATATTAAACACTGAAGTATCCTTATGAGTCATCACAGTGATGGTGAAAAATTTTGCATGCAGGTTGGCAGGTGGCAGTTAGCAACGATGGATCTGTCAGAATCTCAGACATAAAGATAGGTTTAGAATTTTAAACCCCTAAAGCAATGTGTGAATTATACTGAGGTCTAGTTGTGTGTGGGCTTAGGGCACTGAGTAGGTAATAAGGTACAAGTTCAGAGACTGAGGCTATGGCAGATGGCAGCTGTTTGAGGAAGGTTTTCATTCCTGTATTCCTTCCTACCCATAAATGCTTCAGCCAGGCAGTTGTGTACTGAACATCTACTACGTGCCAGGCATTGGGGAGAACATTTGGATGGGAATATGTCATCAGTAAGATACCCAATGGCACAAATGAGAATTAACTGTATTGGACAGAGTGGTAAGGGAAAGCTCTAGGCAGTGAATTTTGAGTAATGAGAGTTAGGTAAAAGTGAAAGTTAAATTTATGTATATATATATATATATATATATATATACACACACACACACACACACACACACACACACAGTTGACCAAAAATACATGCATCAGGAAAAGAAAAATTTGCATAAATATTTTAATACTAAATTTATTTAGACATCATGAGATTAATATACATTACCTTTGGTCTCTACAATTACAACAGGTGCTCAAAGTGGTGGCCATTAGCTTCTCGACATTTACTAGTATGACGAACATTTGAAGTGTATATATATTTTCTTGATATATTCTGTACATGTAGTATTATATTATAAACAGTATAAAAGCTCACAGGTGTGAGCTTTTAAATGGCAACCAAAGCATGGGGATGTGTGTGTTGACAATGCTAGATATTTAGGCCAGGACAATGAAGAGGCTGTAAACAGGCAAAATGAAAAGGTTAGCATTATGGAAATACAGAGAAGAGGCTGGTGGAGGGAACATCATAGGTATTATTCTGGTAATTTCCAGAATATGTGGCAAAAGCTCAAAATAAAAGAAGGCAGTGACAATAAAAGTAGGGAAGATGGAGGTTTGAAAAGCCTTAAAAACTGCTCAGGCTTTGAGGACTGATAGGAAATGGTAAGGAGCTGAAGGAGGGGCTATTTCATATATTTATGGGGTACATAACTACATGGTAAACATCACTCACCATATTAAAGAATTGGTGAGAATGGACTTGAATAGAATTGGGGAATAGACCTAAGAAAATCAACTTTGTACTAACTGAATTCGAAGTACCCAGAAGCACACTTAGATTAAAGGCCTAATAGAAAGTTGAGTGTACAGTTTGAAACTTAGAGAGCACTGTGTAGGTCAGGAATATTGCTTTTGGAGTCACCAAGATACTGGTGAGAGCTGACGCAGATTTGGATGAATTCAATGAGAGAAAGGCTGTTGGTGTTAACATTAGACAGTAGACAGCAAAATGATGAGGAGTTGGAAAAGAAATGCTTTGAAGAAACTGGAAAATAACAAAGAGGAAGGAAGCCAGAAAAATATGTTGTTCCAGAAGTTTAAAAGAAGAGAATAAAAAAAAAATCATACCTGCATGATGGAATGTTATTCAGACATAAAAAGGAATACAGTTCTGATACATGTTACAACATGGATGAAACTTTAAAATATTATTCTGAATAAAAGAAACAAGTCATAAAAGATCACATGCAGTATTATATGACTGAATTTTACACTAAGTGTCCAGAACAGACAGACTATAGATGCAGACAGTAGTTTGGTAAAGTTAGGGAAGATGGGGAAATAGAGGGATAAGAGCTGAAAAATATAGGATTTTTCTTCATGGAAATAAAAATATTTTACAATATCTGTAGGGATGGTTGCACATATCTGTATATAAACTACAAATACCAAATCAAAGGTGTGATTTGGTATTTGTACAAATACAAATTTAAAGGCGTGACTTAAATAAGTGAGTTGTTGTATGTTATGTGAGCTTGATCTCAATAAAAATGAAAGAAAAAGGGTATAGGACAAATCATCAAGTATGGGAGAGAGGTCTAGTAAAACAGGACAGGCAAGTATCTATTAGTTCTTGACCATATAGAAAATGCATTTGAAAATATAGTGGGGAAATTTAGTGATGTCGGCAAGTAAATACAGATGAGAGAGGTTGATGAGCAAATGAGAAGGAGAACGTGTAGTTGAAGTCTTCAAGGACCTTGGATGAGAAAGGAATGAGCTATCTGGAACCAAGCACAAAGGCAGTACTTCCTTACAATGAACACAGCCTCACCAAGAGAATACAAAAGGGACCATAAAAGTTCCATGATACAGGAATGAGGAGGGGTGACTAATAAAGATCATTATGAGAAGGTGGAAAGTGGTGAGACCCTTCACAGAAGCGGAGGAAAGAGAAAGGAAACATAATAGGAGAATAAGGATAGATGATGGTGAGGGAGGTATTTACAGATGAGAAGGAGCAAGTTTCAGGAAGGTTCTACTTTCTCATTAATTTGAGAAGCAAATCTGTTAAGGCTGAGTCGGATTTGTCTTGGTACATGGCTAAGGGAAGGAAGAAATATTATTAATAGTGAAGAAAATTTACAAAGAGATTACTGGACATGTCGGATCGGTGGGCAGCAGTAAGCTGAGCTTTCTACTGAAGCTCTTGGTTGAAGGCCAAGAATTAGTAGTGATACCAGCCTCTTGTGTGTGCGTGTGTGTGTGCGAGTGTGTATGTGAGTGTGTGTGTGTGTGTGTGTGTGTGTGTGTGTGTGTGTTCTAGTGACTCTCAGGAAGCTTAAAAGAACAACGAATGATTGCTGGAATAATGCTGGGATTGGTTCAACTTTGAAATTTTTTAAGACCCTGAGCGTAAAGAGAACCGAAGTACCAAACGTCAAGATGAATGGCTGAAGAACATGAACCGTGGGGTGGGAGACAGACAGGGTGAGGGCAGACAGAATGATTTAAAAAGAAAACATTCTCCTAAAAGAAGCAGCTTGCATTTTTTTTGACACCTTGACTCCCAATTACAAAAACACTTTTCATGACAACATGGTGTGTATTTATGTGGATAGTTACCTATATGGGTCCACCTAAAGTTCCCAGACACAGGGTTTATAATGTCTAATGGTCTGGGAGGTGATTGTTCAAACTGTGTTTTAGCAATGGAGCTCGTTTTTTAATAAAATCAGCTTAGTACAACAACTGCTAAAGGTAATAAACAAAGCTTTCCTAGTAGAGTCAGGACTGGTGACCTGAAGACACACCTCTCAGCACATTCTATCCCTCTCTGGAAGTCTGTGTGTTGCCTGACAGGGTCCCAAGGCTCTTAGAACAAAATTTAGAAACTACTGACCTATGAGTGACATCACAAAATGGTAGACAGTACAGAATATGGGAGACAATATTGACAACAATGACCAATAAGATGAAGATGGAGAGGATGAGGAGAGGGAGAAGGAGGAGCCAAAAAGGAGGAAGAGGAGGAGGGAGAAGAGGCAAAGAAGAGGAGTAAGGAAAGAAAGAAAGAGGAAGAGAAGGAACAGTTTTTGAGCAGTTCTTTTGTACTAAGCACTGGGCTAAGTGCCTTCCATCTAATTTTCAGTGACTCAGGGAGTTAAGAAAACATATTATCTCTATTTTTATAGATGAGCGCACTGATGGGTAGAGGTAAATCACTCGCTGAAGGGTACCTGGCCTGCAGCCAGAGGACTTCATGAAAGTCATCCAGTTAATGCTGACCTCTGAAGTGAATGATTTACTAGTGAAGTCTTCTGTGTTGCTCCAGAGATGGGAGGTAGAGACGAGGCTGAGACTGGGAACCATCAGATGCCTGCTCTGGAGGGGATGAGGGACATACAGGTTTGGATTTGATGGAATCAACAGAGCTCAGTGAGTGACAGGCAGTCAAGGAGAACAAGGAGTCCAGAACTATCACAATAAATAAAGTCCTGAAGAAGTGCTGCATCTTCTAAAAATGTGGCAGTCTGCTGAAGAATTTGGTTTGGGAAGGCAGGAAACTATTGGTTGACAAATACCAAGAAATATTGCATTTAATACGCATTCTTTTTTTTAAACAAAAAAAGAGAATAAAACTGATGATACAGAATTTCAAAACAAAATAATAGGAGATTAACAATGATTAATATGTTGCATGCTGTTATCTCAAAGTAGTTACTCAGATTACAAAATATGGGCATGAAAATATGAGCAAACAATGAAAGCATGAACCATTCTTTTTGATGAACTGACAGAGATTAGTAGTATAATTATCTATCATATATATATATATGTACATATACATATATATATTTAACTTTTCCTTTCTTTTCTCCTTTCACCCATCCCAGTTGTTCTTTCCTTTTGAGCAGTTTCTTCCCTTTTCACCTTTACAATAGTTATTGTACATTTTGGATCTTATTTACTCTTTCAGTTTTTTACACTAGGGAGACAATACAATGTTTACACATGCAAGTCTGATTTATTTCGCTTATGAGTATGGTCTCTAGTTGCATCCACTTACCTATAAAAGCCTTAAGTTTATCCTTCTTTATAGCTGAATAGTACTCCATTATATAAAAATAGCATGTTTTTAATACATGCTGTGGTTGATGAGCATTTGGGTCCTTACCCAGATTTAGCTATGACAAATTGTGCTGCTATAAATATTTAATATCCATTCTTCAATTTGATAAAAGAAGATACTGTATCCATATTTAAGAGCTGAAATACAGAGGCTTTCAGAGATTAGATGATTTGGTCATGGTGAATGTATAGGAATTGAATTGTGATAATTTTACTTTTAGATACATTGATTGGGGGGCTGACAGTGAGGCATTGCCCAGTACATAGTTGAAAATGGATATTTGTAGTCAGAGAAAAGATAAATTGTAGAGACAGATGTTCATATATTTCTATTAAAGAAATAAACGTTGGGAAAATGGTCATGTTAGGAACCAGGAAGCAGTAAAAGAACTAAGAAAGTGGAGGATGTTTTAAGAAGAAAAATTATTCCTGTCTGCAGATGCTTCCAGTTTTTTATCTTCACCTCCAGATGGAAAAACATTTTTCCTGAAAATGCCAGATGTATTTGTGTGTATATGAATATGAGTAAAGTGAGGGTTCCCAGATATAACATTTGTCATTCACACAGTATGATACATGCTGCTCATTTCCCTTCTTTTTAAAAATATATGTTGGTTAGTATCCCACTAAATTTATTTCATAATTTAATATTGTGTCACAACCCAGTGTCTGAAAACATTTCCTTATAGCTACCCTCAAACATTTCGAGTGCTTCAGTGTCCTGGTGATGGTGTGAGTTCTCAGGTCTGACCAGTCATCTTAGAATAGTAGCAAAAGTAAATAACTCTCAATTGACAACCTCCTATAATTTATCATGAGAAATTGTGAAAATAGGCCCATCTTTAAGATCTCTTCCCTGTTTCCCTAATCCTGATATTTGTTTTCTTCTCCCTTGATTTCCTACTTTCTTTCAACTTTTCTTACTCCTTTTGGTTTGGAAATTAATTCTTCCTGGCTTTGTTCTTTTTATTTTTTGTTTTGCTAAATGAATTAAAATAATTTTAAGGCTGACCTTTCCATGTCATTTCCAATCTTCCCTTGTGGTTGTTTTATGCTTAAGTATACTGTACCACAGTATGAGAATGAACATTTTATTGTGTGGTCCATCGTTTTCATTATATAAAAATTTAATTATATGACAAATGAGGTTGCAAAACTGGGGTTACTCACAGCACCTCATACCCTGCTGCCAAATGCCCTGAGTTAACCTGACGTTACCAGGAACGGGTCCCGCGGATCCAGAACCCACAGATACAGAAGTGCCAAATGAACTTTGTCATCAATTCTGAAACCAAGAAATCAGAGCAAATAACATGAAGAAGTCAGGGCTCCTCAATGCTTTTTTCTCTCTCTGTGATGCTCACATCCAATGGGTTCCTAAGGATGCACCCTGCTACTGAGATTTAGAAAAGGACTCTGCTGAGAATCAATAGTAAAGTGATAGTCATAAATAAACAGGCAACTTTTACTGGAACATCTTCATTTTATAGGTAATTGTAAAATTTTAAGAAGTACTGAACTTACTGTTTTTTTTTTTTTTTTTTTTTTTTTTGGTTTAGTTGGGGAAACTGTGGCTTGAAGTTTTAAGTGGCTCAAATTAAGGTTGATCAGCTACTAATTTAGACAACCCAGACTAGATTGATATAATGGAATTGAATAAACTCCCAATAGCTGTTAAATCTCTTTCAACCATTACTTTCTCAGCAAGGTTGACTATATGTGTTAATCATTTAGTCTTAGAGTGACCGATTGGAAAGTCAGACTGGGGACTTTGGGAAAGTGATTTATATTTTGTTAACATGGCTCATAGATGGAGGAATTCATAGTGTTTGGTGGACTTGTTTCGACTTCTATAGGGAACAAGTTTTGGGTCATTTAAAATCACTAAGTCAAATTGTTTTCCATCATTACAATTTTGCAAATTACTGACCCACAAGGTCTGTGTTTGTCAGAATTTTCAGCAGAATTATTGACTTTTAAAAATATTCAAATGTTTAAAACCTACTCAAATGTATTTTAATAACCCTCACAGGTGATTGTGGTGTTTGGAAAACTTTGGAATTTTCCAGTTTAATAAGTGACACATTTCTGGCATGTAAAGACCTTGGTTAATTCTATGATTAAATAATTATTGAGTGTAGTCTTTGAGAACTAGGTTCTTCATAAGAGGCAAAAAGCAGTAAGACAAGTATGCAATAAATTCACAGTGTGACGGGGGACATATGTCAATATTTATATTAGACAACGTAAAGTATGACGATGTGTTAAAATGAGATATGGAATCCCATTGTAAGTACAGTAAAACCAAAATTAGGAAACAGGAACTAAGTCTATTTCTGAAGAAGTTAATCATTTATTAATAAGGAGCACTTGGTAGGTAGAGGTGTGAGGTAGGTAGAGGTAATGAGGACAGCATTTGTGAAAGTTTGAGAGCACTTTTAGGTATAATTAGGAAATTAAAAAGTAATGCCATTCAGCTGGATTGGGTTGCTGCATAAGGGTAAAGAACAAGAGTCCAAAAGATCTTTAACATCAAACTAAGGATTTTGAAAGTGTTACCAGGCAATAAAGAGCCATGGTTGATTGTTGAGCAGAGACTGTCATGACCAGCACTTACACCATGAAATATTAACTTGCAGAAGGGTGCAGGACGGATTGGAGGAGAAAAACCTGGTAATGAACGGATGGGTTAGAAGACTCACTCTGTTGATTCAAGCCAAAGCTTTTCCATTGTTTTCATTTCTGTAATAATACATGTAGCAGCATTTATCACATGCTCATTCTCTATCTTTTGAATCACTGAATCAATGGGATAGATTCCATGAGATTTAGAGCTTGTGATCCAGGTGGTATGAACCGGTAAAAAGTGGTGTGATAATTATTTTATGTGCTAGATGAATTATAATTAGAAACAGGAGACTCATACTTTTAACAAGAATTGTATTGGATGAAAAAAATGCAAAGACAGTGCTTCAAAACACAGTGCCAACACTACATTCTTTTAAAGGAATTTGAATTTGATCACTTTTTCTTGTTAATTTGGAGGTGAGCAGGCACAGGATCTAATTCTGTCTGATTTTACTTGCTTTTTTCCATATTAAGGTAGAAAAAAGTGGTCTTGGTAGACAGTGTTGACATTTCATTCAGCAATTGGTGGCCTTGTTTTCATCATAAGTATTTTTATTTTTTCTTCTTCTCACATACTCTTTTACTTCTTTTTAATTTTATAATCACATCTCATTGCCCCCTTCAATTTTCTTTCTTTTCTTCTTAGTCTTCACCCTTTGCTTTAAGTCTGTTCAAAAAGGTCAACATGACCCTTTTTGCCTCAGGAAAAAATAGGTGGGACCACTTGCTAATTATTGTTTAGAGTGGAGAACTTTTATTTTTAGTTAAAATATTTAAGTGTCTTCCCAAGCACCTGCATAGTTCTAAAAAGTAGTAAATTCTCAAAAAATTATTTTTGAAAGAAAAGACAGTATTCAATTTCAGGCATGCTTATGTCCTTACTAATGAAGGCTGACCCAACTTAGATTTTTCAGGAAACACATGGTTTCAGATATCTTCCCCTGTTGCTTTACAAAGTACACTTATTCTATAAAACCATGACCTTACTTTTGGTTTCAAAATATGCTCACCATACCCATGAAAAGTAAACATGTGTCTGTACCCCAAACATGATACATATGAAAAGAGAACATTCTTTGGTTGTTTTATATACTCCTCTGGTCAAAAAAAAAATAAAATGGAGAGAATAAAAGGAAAAAGGAGAGGGAAAGAGGGGAGAGAGAGAGAGAGAGAGTACGAGAATGAGAGAGAGAGAGAGACAGAGAGAGAGAGCGAGGGAGACAGAACAAAAATCTTGAATGACAGGAAGCACGAGGTGGTGGGTAGAGATTTGGTGCATTCGTTCAGCTCTGGTAGAAGGCTCTCTGGAACAATTAGGCTGGTGTTTTCATTGGCAGGTCCCAGCAGAACCATTAGCGGTATTAAACGAATGTATTGTTTTGAGGTTTTTTTGGCTCAGGCTCCCCCATTATTTAGAGAAATGGAATTGCACATTCACAGGGAAGAGAAACGATTGAATGCCAGTGAACCTAGATTTGAACCCTCCTTCATAGCCCACTGCAGATGAGCAGACTGGGGTAGGCAATGTTGAGAATTCCTAGCTTCTACATGTGTTAGATCTGACTGGGATTCTTGTGCATTTTTTTTTTTCTCTTCTTGGTTAAAAACTAATCAGTGCTTTCTGAAAATTCCTCTAATAAATTATACAGCAGCCTTTTTATATCTAGCACTGAAACTTTTTTAGAATGTCTGCTCAGGAGCAGAGAGCCTTGATCTGAAACACCAAATCCCTTTGGCCTAAAAATAAACCTGGGTTCTAGGAAGTGTGTGTGTGTGTGTGTGTGTGTGTCTAGGGGAGCCAAACCAAAGACAGAATGTCAAATGTCAAAAATACTTGGTTAATGCATCTTGCAGTTGGAAATGTTGAGGGTTTTTGTTGTTTTAAATAAAGGTTGAGGCTAAACAAAAGATTCTTCCCTCCTTCTATTTATCTTGTCAAGAGTAACTTTAGGAGAAATTCCAGATTTAAAAAGTGAGGATGAACTCACATGGTCTTTTCTTACATTTCTGTTTTGTGCTGGTCATTACACTTTTCATTCCAAATAGTAGAGACTAATACTCCCAAGTTCTTTTGGGAAACTCTTGCCCAGAGAAGCAGGGCCTGTAACTGCTTCTGCAGACCAGGACCCTTCCACTGTGAAGCTGCTTTTGTTATATCATCTAAAATGGCTCCATACTACGGGGTGAATATCCCAAGAACAATTTAGTTTGCCCTTTTTCTTCTATAAAAATGAAGTTTTTCTGTTAAAAGGATACATTCTTGTAAATTTGCAAGCAATAAAGAAAGAATAGTAAGTTCTGTCTTTGTTCCATTTTTCCCTGCTTACTTTTTTCCATCTCTCCACAATGTTTCAAAACAAGCCAAATTCTGAGTTTAGATCAGTTTGTAAAAATATGTTTCACTGGTTTTTAAAGAGACATTATTTGAAAAATAGCACAAAGTGTGAAATTTTCAAGTATGTCTGAAAAATGTTATATTAAATAACAATTGCTTTCTATGTGTTTCTCTCTCTCTCTCTCTCTCTCTCTCTCTCTCTATATATATATATATATATATATATATATATATATATTGGTCATGTGCTTTACATATGTTTTCATTTAATCCTTGTAGCAATTTTAGGAGATAAATAGTATGATTAATCTCATTTTTTAGATTATTTTATGTTCATTCCATTATTTTGTAATCTTGAAACTGATTTTGGGAGATATTTTATAATGCCACAAATCCTTCAGAAGGAAAGTGGCAAAGCCCAGCTGAACCTAGGTCATTTTAATTCAGAGCTACAATTTTTTTCTTATTCCATCCCCCAGGAATTTAAACAGAGTTTAAATGTTTTACTACAAGGGGTTTCAGGACTGTTAATAACCTTCATTTTGAATAAGGTAGGGAGCACATTCTTCTCCTGTGCTGCATGAAAAGCATCTTGAGGAACCGCTATTTCACATAAAACTCAGTCTGGCCTGAATCATCTCCTCATTCCACCAGTCTTGGGGCTTCTTGATGAAGGCTGAAAACCTCCTAAGTGTGAGCAGGAGCAATATGAAAAGTCAAGGAGGTCTGGGGGGTATGTGGACAACTGTACATCAAAGTTCAATCACATACTCACACAGCTCCCACTTGGGTCTATAACTAAATTGCTACTTTCCTGTGTAAGCAAATTTGGATAAAATTGTGAAGCAGGAAGAATTTCATGTTTCCAGAATTTCCTTTTTCATTCCACAAATGCTTCACTTTTTGAGGCAGAGCCTAAGTCATTGTTCTTTCCACAGGAATGGCTGTGAATGATATGCAAAAGTATTTGTCATCAAGAGTAAATATCTGAGGGAATCATGATTGTTAGTTGTCTATGGTTTTTTGCTATTTAAATGACAGTAATTGCAAATGATACTTGATTGCATATTAGGTTCAGAAAAAAAAATTCATGTGGATAGAAAATAGTACAATACCAGCATATCAAAACTCAAGTTATGCTCCAATTATGTATTGTTTAGAGACAGTCATAGAAAATAATAAAAGCAATTACATTAAATATCAACAATAGGATTCTTTAGGGATTAGAATTTGGATACTAATTTTCAATTTTTTTTCTTTTTTTATAGCAAAAAAAGAATGTATAGAGCATTAGAAAAACATTGGGGTTAAACACAAATGTTACAAATGCTATATTATTTTCAAAAGAACAATTCACAGTAAAAATGAAATCTGAAAACGGCCTTGTGAAAAATACTTTTCACTCTTTTTCTTTAACTATCTTAACTAATTTTTTAAAATTTTATTTTAAAGATAGTAAAATCCAACAAACATAACAGAACAAAGTCAATCAAAACAAAGCAGTAGAACTGGTACAGAACTTCAAAGCAAGGTATTAGGGAAACAATAGCTACTATAGTATATCTTGCTCTCTTCACAATAGTTGACCATTCTATCAGGTAAAGTAAAATCAAACCAAAAACAAAACAGAATAAAACCAATAAAAACAGAATATGAAATAAAGCAAAAAAAATTTAATCAGAATAAAGCAAAACAATGAGAACAATATTGGGCCTCAAAGACAAGACAGAAGAGGATCACCCATATTTGCTACATTGCATACTGTCATCTTCCCAAGAGATGCTCAGACTGCTGGCCCCAGGCCTGCAAAATCCACCAAACAATACAAGCATTTAGTTGCTTTATGTACCTTAGTTGCTATCAACTTAGCCAGTCCTCCGAACCAGCAGGTTCCTTACGGGGGGCGGGGGCGGGGGCGGGGGAAATGTCCTTGATTCTCAGCCTGCGCGCCAGTAAGCGCATGGGAGGCACAGATCTTTCTCCTTTTGGAGTCCGCACCAGTTGCGCCACTCACCAGGAAAGCAGGCTAGTTGTCTTCTGGTTGGAATCTCCCTGGAGAGAATGATCCATGCCTCCTAAGAACGCGCCATGTTGGGTCAGAGAGATTCTTAACTAATTTTTTATATACATACATAGATTTTCTTTCAGTTTGTCACACAAGTGCAACAATATGATGGTTACATATGTGTGACTTATTTAGTTCACTGATAAGTATATTTTCAAGGTGCATCCGTTTAAGTGTATGAGTGTCTAGTTTATTGTTCTTTATAGCTGAGTAGTATTCCATTATTCATTTTTTTTTCAAACTGAGAACTGAACCTTGCACTTCCCACATACTGAGGAAGAGTTCTACCACTGAGCTATAACCCCAGTCCTTTTATCTTTTATTTTAGACAGGGTCTGGCTAAATTTCCCAGGCTAACCTCACATTTGTAATGCTCCTGCTTTAGCCTTCTATGTAGCTGTTCCACCACACCAGGGATTTAATTCTTATTTCATATTCTAAATTATTGATAACATTCATGTAGTATTTTCATAATAAAAAAGAAGACATTACATAAGAGTTGCCCAAGCAAAAGGACAGCGCTACTGAACTATACAGTTTGGTGTGGATGAGAACTGTAACTTGCTTGATGTTGCTGGAACCTAAAACATGAGTGAGACAGTAGCAAGAGATGAGGTAGCTGTAAACAACACCACTACTTGGTCAGTTTCATGGGTCAGATGGATTTCTTCAGTAGCTACATGGTTAACAGTCTGGGGACAAAACTGTGAGCAAAAAGACACAAGACTATTGGTATAGTTTGTAGAGGAAAATGGAGTCAAAAGTAATTAATAGGTAAAATAAATAAATTTCACTGTTTGAGCATATGTTATATGATGAGTATATATTGAATGAATGAGGAGGAAAAAGGATGACTTTCAAGTTTCTACCATGGATGAAAGGGAAAAATAACTAGATACCTGGAATCATATATGAAAACATTTGTCTTACCTCTAATCTTTTAGAACCATGACTATGACATTCTTTAATTTTTTGACAGTGAAGAAATCCAATCATAAGGTGGTTAAAATTTTGATTTACAACTTCTTTTGCCATTTTGTCTAGCACTTGTCAAGAGAATTACTTATTACCTTACACTACAGGAAAGAAAACTTAGGCTAAATGTTGTGTCCAGTTTACATAGCTAGTAAGCAGCAAAACTGGAGTATAAATCTTGTCTCTATGAATTCAGATCCATGTTCTAGAAACATACCTTAGTAAAAGAATGCGCCCCAGAGAGTAAATATTTAAGCATTGTGGGTTGGTTGGCTACACAGGACATATGGTTTCTCTTGTATTTTTTCTTCTCTGGATTTTTTTTTATTGTTGTTTCAACTAGAAAAATGTAAAAATCATTCTTAGTTCACAGACTATACAAAAAAATATAGTCACATGCTGGATTTGGATTATGGTTCATTATTTGCATATTCCTTGCCTAGAGTGCGCGCACACACACACACACACACATACACACACACACACA
Source organism: Dasyprocta punctata (assembly GCA_004363535.1). Classification (NCBI taxonomy): domain Eukaryota; kingdom Metazoa; phylum Chordata; class Mammalia; order Rodentia; family Dasyproctidae; genus Dasyprocta; species Dasyprocta punctata. The sequence continues at coordinate 137,870 of RJWM01001281.1, read as the reverse complement.
CACCCCACATGGGCCTTTTCATCTATTGGTGGTGAAAATATATGTGGGGCAAAAGAATAAAACTTGAGAAATCACATAGCTCTAGGTTTCCTGGGGAAAGGGAAATCCAGCTGGAATAGAATATCCATGGTAAACACAGGGAGACCACAAGAGTGTGAATCATCACCAGGCCATAGTCTGAGTATGATCACTCAGTCAGCAAACGATCCTCAGAGAGCTTCAAAACATTAATGTCAGGGGAAAGAGAGGGTGAAGAATTCAGAAGAGGAAATGTGCTTTCTAGATAGAACACGGGCCTTGTCCTTCTGGAAAAGCAAGTGTAATAGAGTGACTGAACGAGTGTGCCTTTCTGAGCACTAACTCTCAGAGGGCAGAAGAGGAGAAACAAGTCTGGGGGGGAGGAGTGGAGCAGGGAAGGGGCGGAGGGTGACTCTGTGTGTGGATTCAGAAGTTCTCTTCCCTCTGTCATCTTATCATTTGCAACTTTCAGATGCACAGGGTTGGTCTACTATCCTTCTGGAAAAAAAGTCAAAGTTTACAGATACAATGCAAAAGGCAAGCAAAAATTCTCCCATCAAAAGCTCAGTGTATTTACTGGGAGAATATATATTAAGTGCCTGTGTTTGTATGAAGTTTGTGTGCTTCTGAGAATTCCGCAGGGAAGAAAGTGGAATTAGAAGTCCTCTGTCTCTTGAGGCATGATGAAAAGTGAGTCTCACTTACAGTTTTAAGCAACTTCTGGGGACATTGTTATTACCATCTAAAAGTCCCAGAGACTCTTGGTAAAGCAGATCATCTTATTTTATGTCTTCTTACAGCCTGTAAGACTTGTCCTCGAGTCTATGACTGACAGGAATTTTTAAATACCTATTTTACTATCTATTTTTTTCACTTACCTGTTTCAAATGAGGGAGTCAAATATTGATACAAAATGACTTCTTTATGCATTATCATCTGTGCCTACCACATTAAAAAATTTTAATTCCTTTTTGAAACTCACTATTGAGAAATATTTAGTCTATCATTGAAAGCAAGATTGCATTAAGGTTAGGGAATGAAATGCAGAGCCAGAATGGTCAAGATTCAGATCGAAGCTTTTCACCAGCCACTTGCACAATGTGACAAGTGCTATGCTGGAAGGACACAGGGTGCTAATGGAGTGGTCAGGCACGAACCAAATGTGCACTCAGAGGCTGGAAAAGATGCCAGGGAGACCTCCTGGAAAAGGTAACACTTATACTAACTTCTGATAGATGAGTAGCTAGCAGAAACTTACACAGGATGAAAGCATTCTAGGCAGAGAAAAAATTTTGTGCAATTTTGTAGAACCAGGAAAAAACATAACACTGTGGTAAAGCACATATACTTTCAGGGCATAAAGAGAGTGATAGTCAGAGATGAAGCTAGACAGGTAGCATGGAACCAGGTAATAAAGGACCTTGAAACTTTGCTATGGTATACGGATTTTGCCCTAACTGCACTTGGGCACTGTTGCCAAGCAGAAGCAGTAAATAGCTTGATTTGACTTCTGTGAGGAAGATGGAAAAGACTGGAGAAAGGCCAGTCACTATCTTAGTCAATAAACCATGACAGGGTATGTTGTTTTAAAGTGAGCGCAGAGTAGCCAGGTGAAGAGAGAGATTTTAGAATTATTCAGAATGTAGAACTTACTGATTTTGGTGATTCATTGGATATGCAACTCAGAAAGGAAAAGGAGTTTAGACCATTCCTTTCTAGGGTTCTAGATTAGGCATAGGACAATGCTGAGGTTTGTCTTTATGATGGGAAACATAAAAAGAATTTAACAGAGTCAATGTCTTGAGTTTATTTGTTGAATTTGAGGCCATGGAGACATCTTGGGAACCACATTCATCCAACAGTTACATATATTTGTAAAGATTTGTTTCACCCTAACCAAATGAAGAGAACATGTACAGAGGTGTCAAAAGTTTGAGAGGTCCAGCAGGTAAGGACAGAAAGGTGATGACTTTACTTCTTGACTACTTTTAAGCAGGATTAATACTGGGAGATGTGAGCTTGGAAGTATTAATTCATAAATCACATCTAACTACTCTTCTATCCACCTAGTAAGCTGTTTTGTTTCTTATTCTCCCCCAGTGAGAGTATCATACCTGTGAAATCTGAGGTCTTTGTACCTCATCACTTTGCTTCCTACCTATAGACCAGTCGCTTCTTACTTCATTCAGAATGCAATGTAGATTAGAGGAGTGCTCCTTCCAAGTGATGCCATAGGCCTCAACAGCATTTCTAGCCCTTCTTTCCTTCCCTCCTTCCCTTCTGTTGCATGGTCATACATTCCTCTGTCTTCAAGGGGATTTTCAATGAGTGGATCCTAAATCAGGGATTTGCATTTATGTGATTTACTGAGGGGAAACAAGAGAAGTGAAGGCAGGGGACTCAGAGGTGAGATTTTGGCTGGAGTATAATCCCACCAATTTCAGATCTCAGGAAGCTCATAACTGTGAATTGCACTATGGATTTTGTTGTATTTTGAGCCAAAAGAGGTTTTTTTTGTTGTTTGTTTGTTTCTTTCTGTTAGCCATTGAATGCTAGCTGCTATGGAAAGAGATGAACAACCTCTTGAGCAAGTTACAATTTGGGGAAGGGAATTCTCTAAAGAAAGGGACAAGTTGACTGTTAGCAGCTAGTAGCTGGGGGGTGAGATACCAGTTTGGGTCGCCACCGTTGATCTCCACCATACTCTGCTGAAAGTGGGTCTCTGAATCACATTACCTCGATTGTCTGCACTCTTTCATTACTCTTCACTCTCTCTTTCCTTTGGCTCCTTCGTATTTCAACTGATTAGGTAATTCTTAAGTCTTCTATGGTAAAAATTTTCCATTCCCCTCTCCGTGCTGACTTATCTCCTCCACCCTACCGTCTTCCTTTGCTGCCAAAGCTCTATGGCTTCAGTCTATGGCCATCATCTCCTTCCACACGTCCCATTCTGTCTCCAACCCACTGCAGTCTGGTTTCTGTCTCTACTGTTCTTCTGAAATTACTTTTGTCAAAATTACCAACTTTCTCTTTATTTCTACTTCTGATAGACACTTTTCTGTTCTTCTCTTACTTCAGTTGCCAAGAACATTTGGAATGATCTTTTCCCTTGGCTTTGGAAAGACCAACTCTGCTGGATTTCTTCCTATTTTTTCATTACTCCTTCTCAGATGTCTGCTAGTTTCTTTTCTTCTTACTATCCCTTAAAATTTGCTATTCTTCAGAGTTCATTCTTTGCCTTTTCCTCTCACTCTACACACCATTTCTTTGACCAGTCAAGACTTTTAGTATTTCCAGAAAAGAGCTCTCCTTCACTGTTTCATGATATGAAGATCAAGTGTAAAGATTTTTTTAAACAAAAAAAAATTAATATGACTTCCTTTTAGATTTTCAGAGTGCTTAATTCTACCTACAAGGTACAATAAAAATATAGTGAATGTTTAAAATTTAAAAGTGTATTTAGTAAAGGACACCTTGCCATTAGTCCTTCTCAAAATACTACCCCTTGCTTTGAACAGTTATGTGGCCAGTTTCTGAAGCAGTTCTGGAAGTCCTTTTTTATGAATGCCCTCAGTTGCAGTGTCATGCCTGCCTCCATGTCCCAAACTGATTCAAAATGTTTACACAGCGTGGTCATTTTGATTTTGGGCAAGAGCCAAAAGTCTCATGGTACCAGATCTGCTGAATAAGATGGATGAGGAAACACTATAATGAATGTTTTTATTTGACAAAAAATTCTATAAACATTTGATCCACAAGAGGTTGATCATAAAACATGATGGATGTATAAATTTAAAAAAGTGATTATAGTAGAGGGCACATTGACATCAATACCAATCCAAATAGTTAAAATACTCCCCTCTTCTTCACCCACACTTATCTCATTATTCTTGGCAATGTGTCTTTACTATAATTTTTTTTTAATTTAAACATTCCTGATTGAAAATGAACTGTCCCTTTGCTGGTTTTGCTGGGTGTAGCCATTAGAAAGCCAGTACTGACTGCCTCATTCATCCCATCCTTCTTATCCTCATCTGCATATTAATGTTTTCTAACTTTGTACTTTTCTCAGATCTGTAAAAATCACATAAACAACTTATCTAAAAAGTATCTCTAATTTATTTAAAAAGTATCTCACAGGGCCCTCAAATTACCACACAAACCTAGACCTCCTAAATCATTAAGCTACCCTCTTGCTCAGTTAAAAATCTCAGGAATCAATTTGGACTTTTTTTTTCTTACTCCACCTCATCTAATACATTATACACTTCTACTGTTTATGCTTATAAATATCTCTCAAGCCCAACTACAGCCTATTAGCTATCCTCTCTATGCCTTGTTTTGCACCCTGAAATTCATATACCGTGTATTCTCAAGACCCAGATTTCTAAATAGCAATGTTAATCATGTCCCTTTCCTGCTGTAAAGGGTCTAAAGTTCTTACAATGGTGTACAAGCTCCTTTGGCACCTTGCTCCTATAAATATCGATTCTGGGTACACATCTCTAACACCCCAAATCCTGATAAGATGCTCCTGTGCTTGGGCTCTCACAATATTGTTGACTTTTCCTGTTAGAGCACCTGCCGATCACTGCACCTTGTCAGTGCCACGATTAGGTCACAGATTCTACGAGGCTGGAAACACTGTCTGAGCTTGTTCAGTCTTCCAGCCTCGCTGTTCAGCTCAGGGTCTGATGGTTAGTGCTTGCTTAATAAATTCTTTCTGAATTAATGCGTGTATTTCTCTCACTTCTGAAGTCAAAGTGTAAAGGATTTCCAGCTGTCACTGCTCTAGGATCCATTCACTTCTCCCAATTCAGTAAACTAGAAAGTTGAGAGTTTAATTTGGTGCATATGAATTGTTAAAAATACCTGTCTTCTGGGAAGTGTATGAGCATCTGTGTGTATACGTGTGTGACATATTACTGAAAGAATGCTTTGCTAGAAAATATGCCTTGAAGAAAAACTTTTAGGATGCTCTAAGTGTAGGAAAGAGTTTCAAGAGAAGAGAAAAGAAACACAAAAGAATGACTAAAGTGAGTTCATGGGTTTTACCGTTAGCTGAAACACATTGTGTCTGCTCCAGTTACCCATAAGGATCACTCCTCCTGGGAGGAGCTATTTTAAACCCAGTAAATACCTGTAGACTTACATTGCCTATTCCTACCCAGGCCCCAAGAGTTCATCCTGATAGACTGTTTTTGCCAAGAACCTGTTTTGCCTTTAGTCATCGCATATGAAGTTGTCAAGATTGAAACAAAAAGACAGAAAAGTGACTTCAAGTGCTCTTTTTTCTCTTGCTACCTACCACCCTACTCTTTAAAGTTCAACTTTTCCCAGTCATAACAATACTCTGGTTTAAGGGGATTTTACAGCAGAGAGGTATCAGTGAACTTGGAAGTGCATGTAAAGAATGGAATCTTCTGTTTTATTTTCCATTTCAAGCCCATCTACCTTTAATATAGTCAACAAATATTGACTAAGTACTTGATAATATGCAAGATAATGTACTAAATTGCTTTCATACTGGGAAAGGTATGATACTTTCCTTCTGGGAACTTCATCCAGCTAATGAAAGATGAATGCTCAAAATTTATATGTATACTTATTTACTTTACTCTTTTATATATTTGCATGTTTATTTCCTTTGGAAACTTTGTTTTAGCAAACTGCTCAATATAAAAAAAAACAGAATTGTGAAAAGAAGAAAAAAAATTACTTCAAATTGCACTACCTAGTTCTTCCTCTTCCAGGAGTCTAGGTATGTAGGTATGTATACGATTTTAAATAAATAGGATTACATGATACTTACTATTGTACTATGTACTTTGTCAATCGATAATGTAGTTTTGATATTTAGTCTTAGTTCTGCTATAATTGAAATGCCTGAGACTGGGTACTTTATGAAAAAACAGAAACGTTTTTTTCACAGTTCTAGAAGTTGGAGAGTCCATCATCAAGGTGGTAGGTTTGGTGTCTGGTGAGTGCTGTTCTCTGCTCTCCTCCAAGAAGATGCCTTATTTCTACATTTTCTCGGGGGGAGGAAGTCATGTATTCACATGGCCGAATCTAGAAGGGCAAGAAAGCCTACTGCTGTGTGAAGCTCCATTTATAATGACCTGAATCCCACTCAAGGGAGGAGCCCTTATGGCCTAATCAGGCTCTAGCACTGTTTCTTTGGCCTTTAAATTTCAACAACTGAATTTTTTATTTGTTTGTTTTTTGAGACAGGATCTTCCTATATAGTTCAGGCTGTCATTGAACTCACTGTGTAGCCCAGGTTGGCCTTCATTCACAGTAATTCTCCTGTCTCTGCCTCCTAAAAGCTGGGATTACAGGTGTGTACCATCACACCTGGCAACACCTGAATTTTTGAGCAGCACACACAAATGACAGCAGGAGTTTTGCATTTTAATAAATATTGCTCTGAATCATCTTTTTACTGGCCTTCTGGCATGCTTTGGTTTATCTTGCATGTTAATAAAATTTTGCTGTTTGTATTTTGTTAGCATATTTTTGCTATGATATCATTTTATTAGCATAGTATTTTGTATTTTTATACACTTATGTTCTCATGCTATATTATTTGATATTATTCTATTCTACTTGATATGTATTTGAAACTCATACAAGTATTTTAAATTTAAATATCTGGAGATAAGATTTCTATTATTGGCAACTCTTGACAAAGCAGGCATTGCATATTATAATTCTACTGTGTTATAGATTAGACTAAATGACATGGGGCCCAAATGTTGTCTCATTTTAGTTTGTATTGATCAATGAGGGATTCATGGATGAAGTGAGGTAGAAAAGGGTCTTGAATGTAAGTCAGAATCTTGAAAATTAAAGAAAGGGAAGACAGGGTAAGCAAAACAATGGAGGAGGGAAAAACAAGCATGTTTAGTGTCGAAGAATAAATCAATTTCATTCAATACCATGGTGATACTGGAGCAAGCTCAGAGGTAGGTTGGGGCCAGATGAAAGGTTTTAGAGTAGCAACTAAAAGGAAAACTATGGGATATTATCATGTAAATCACAGGAATCAAGAGTGGACAGGTGTCACAAGTTTTGACGTGGCAAAGAATGGACAGGAGTGAATGTGATGTTAGAAGAAGAAAAATAAGAAGATATCTTAGAACATCAAAATTAAAGCAAAAAGGATGCATTTTAGGTGATGGCCATGGGAATGGGAACCATGGGAGTGTTTTAAAGACTATAGAAAGGAGATCTCCTATAAGTTGGCAACTAATTGGATAGTTAGGCCCCTAACTGTTTAAATATAAGCAATTAGTATATTATAAAATAAATAGAAAAAAATTAAATTTAGCAAGAGAGCTGGATCAGGTGAGACAATGACTCAGTGAGGTGAATGATGTGTTGATTTGAGGTAGTAAAGACCATATTAGTTTCCTGCAGCTGCCAAAACAAAACAACACAGACTGGATGGTTTACACAGCAGAAATTCATTGTCTCACAGTTCTTGTGTCCCAAATCCAAGGTAAAGGTGTTGGCCAGGTTGGGGAGAATCTGTGCCAGGCCTCTCTCTTAGCTTCAGGCAGACCCAAGCTTTCTTCGACTTGCAGAAGGGGTTCTCCCTTTCTTCTATCATCGTCTCTCATCCATATCTTTCTCTCTGTGTTCATATTTTCCTTTTTCATTCATAGTGAATTACAGCCTACCCAATCTTGATCATCCACAGTGCTCCCATTTCCAAGTAACTTCACAGTAATAGGTATTGGGGGTAGGACTTCAACACATTTTGGAAGGACACAATCCCACCCATAACAATGGTTATCCCATTAGACAGGTTCAAAAAGTTTGAGAAAATGAAATGAAAGATACAGATAAAAAATCACTCGTTTCAAATAATCATTGAAATAATGAAAATGTATCAGATCTTTAAGACTAATGGTTTGGAGTTGTGAGGGACTGTTCAATTTAACATTCTGCTTAGCAAAATATTTTTCTCATTAACATGTCTGCCAAGTAGTCCTTCAGATTCTGCTTGCATTTTTCTAATGATAAGAAGTCACTTTGTAATTAAAATTTAGGAAGTTTCTGTTTCTCATTGGTCCCAATTCTTTCCTCCAGAACTACAAAGAATTAAATTCTTGCTATAGTTGAATTACAAATGTTTAAATAGAGTTTTCAGGCTGTACTCACCTCAGCACTGCCATCTAGACTAATTATACTCAATTTCTTTCACCATTCTTTGCATGACGTGGTTGTCAGATTCTCTCCTTTTGTGAAAACCTCTTCTGGGCATGCATGCTGAAGTTCTATGGTCCTTTTCACTGTTGGCAACTGAACTCTGAAGGCATTATTTCCACTGTTGATAGATGTTAAACTCAAAATTCCGACTGGTGTATTTTAGCAATTGTTATTATCAGTCTTTACGTGTATGCTCAAAGCTGGAAGCTTTTGAAGTTTGCCGTTTGTGCTCATTCTCATGATTATACCTTTTTTTATTTTAAAGAGGATAAAACCAAGGAAAATAAAACAGGATAAAACTAATAAAAATAAACCAGAATAAGTGATACAGGACTTCAAAACCTTACAAAATTAGCAATAGTTACCATAAAGCCTTTCATTGTCTTCAAAATAGCTGCAGATACCTTCGGACATAGTAAAAATTGAACAGAGCAGAATAGAATAAAAACAATAAAAACAAAACAATGGATGTAGTAAAGGACCTCAAAACAAGCCAATAGTAAATCCAAAATGGCTACCATAGTATGTCTTGCTATCTTTCAAATAGCTGCTCATGCCATCAGATTTAACATAATCAAACAAAACAAAAGAGAATAAAACCTAACTCAACAAAACAATGAAAATGATATGGCTTTCCAGGGGAACACTTCCTGGTGAGGCCTTGTTCTTCCCCTCAGCAGTCCGTGAATGATGCTGACTCACAGAAAAGAGACTTGGGTCTGGCTGTCCCCACTCTGGCAGTGCCCTGCGCATGGTGCTAGTTTCCAAATGGGGATCACTGCCTCGATTATAGCTTTTTGAGATCTATTTGAACATCTATTCTGCCATTCAGTGTTACTTCTCCTACATTGTCATTTATAAATTTGGTAGAACTATGTAATACGATTTCTTGGTAGATACCAGTTAAATTGCTGAATGAAGTAGAAGTAAATACAGAGATCTCGGTTGAGTTCTTAAAAACCTTTTGGACAGCCCCAAGATTTGGTACAAGTTGTTGTAAATCTATAATTATGTGTATTTCCAATCTCCTTCTAAAGAGATATTTATCAAACATGTCATGAGATATTTATCAGATGTCCTGTTGAACTAAAGAATACTTTCTCCAAGAAATCTTCCTGCTCTAGGAAATTCAACAAAACAACCAAAGCAACACCAAAAGAAATGTGCATGATTTTGCACAACTTTTTCTTTTCCCAGTGAGATCATGGTAGTTTCAGCACTTACCTTTTTCTTATCTAAGCAATAATATTTATTTAATTAATAATACTTTGCAAATAAGTATTTATGGGAATTGACATTGAGCTCAGTAATATGTGATATTCAAAGGTCTGTTTGTCTATCTGCCAGAAGTTGAAATATTTGTCCATGTTCAGTCTTTCTATGTAACTCCATTATCCGCAAAGGTTAGCATTAATTGTTATATAGGTACCAGAAAGAGTCCTTTTTGGACTTTAGGGTATGAATCTTATGGTTCTCGAACCTAAGTTCTTAAAAAATTATTCTCCAACTATTTCTTCAGTCAACTAAAACTTCTAGGCTTTGGGTCATGTGACTATATTCCTTGAATATATCTCCTCTGATTTTTCCACTTGGGGACAAACCTCAAGTATTGAAAACACAGCATTGGAATACTGCATCTGAATTAGTCAAGATTTCAACTGCCAAAAACAGGAATCACTATAGCTATTTTAACAACAGTGGCAACAACAAAAAAGAATTAAATTCAAAAGTTAAGTTTCTTAGAAAAGTTTTGTAAGGGTTGGAGTACTGTTTTGAAGTTAGGCATCCAGAAGTCTCTCTCTGAACAATACTGTGCACCTGTCCTGCAAGTTGAGAGAATACTCCCGCCTCAGACAGGGAGGTGGCAGCTGCTTTCAGGAACACGCTGCACAGCTGCTGTCCAGTGACCGAGAAGTTGCAGATGTCATCATGGGTCATGCTGTGCCAGCTTGAGACACCAGTTGAGTGCTGGCCCCACAGCCTGCTTCTCAGGACCTGCACTGTTGGTGATGGGATACCAGACACTATCATCCAGCATGTTTTTGGCTGAGAAAGTGAAAGCAGTAAAAATTACTGTAAGCTCTTCATCTCACCGCCACCTACCAGCTCTAACAAGATCACTTGATCCAAATTCCTAGGTGCAAGCAAGAATGGGTAATGTAAAATATAATTTTTCTGTCTTCCAGAATAACGTGATACATTAGAAGGAGGTCAAGGTAGATGTGCATGCATCAATTTACAACATTCACCACAAACTTCTACAAGGTTCATGCTTCAAAGTGTGTTTTTTCACTTCATTCTCTGTTCTTACAGACAATTTGATGCACATTTTAATTATGGTGCCTGTCACCTTGCATTTTAGTGATTTTTTTTCACATGGTTATCTTACTCACTAGACTGAACTTGAAAACAAGAGCTGTGTCTTATGTACCTTTTCATTGTCAGGGCCAATATAGTGACTTGTAGGTAGTAATGGAAAACAAATTAAGAACAGAATAAAAGATATATGCTTTCAAGCCAAGGAAACTTGGATTTAAATTTTTTTCTCCAAAACTTGAATGCTATGGTTTGGGGTAAGGGCTTAATCTCTGAAAGGCTTACATTTTTATCTGTAAAAATCAGATAACTGCCGTAAACTCATGAGACAATTGTGAAATTGACATAAGAAAATAAATGAAGCACTTGACATATTATTAGGACCAAATAAATGGTGACCACTGTTACATTAGGGGCAAGTATATGGTTGTCAGGTAAATGAGTTATTAAATGGGTTTCACTTTAATTATTATTCATTTTGATAGCAAGGCAGACTTCCAAGAGTTAAGTAGGGTTTTCTTTCATTTCTTCGCACCGTCCTTTTTTCCTTCCTTTTTTCTGCCGTTTATAATCACTATATTCTTTTTTAATTTTCTTGATATTCTGAAGAATTTAAAACTTACAATGTATTATTCTTCATATTTCTTATGTTTATTCTACTTCTTTCCTTCCTTCTGTTTTTTCTTTCTTGCTCTCTTGCTTCCTTGCTTTCTTGTTTTGTGTCATTCTTGCTTTCAAAATCTACCTATGATCTCATAAAATTTTAGTTCAGTAGGGTTCACTTATTCAACTGAGATCTTTCTTGATGGTTTCTATATTCTTTATGGCATCATTTAGCTGATCTAGGACTGATCTGATTTTTAAGATTTATGTCTTTTCACTTTCCAAGGGCCATTTTCAGTGAAGAGTCCCAGGCCATGCAATCTTTCCTCCTCTTTAGGAACTAGTTTTACTAAAGCTTGAGTCCTTCAGTGTTGATAGCCTTACCTATTATAAATTTTGAAGTATAGTTTCTTTCATTGAAGGTACTCTTTCACTCCATATCACTGTCTAGTTCTTTTATTAATGAGAAAAATATAAAATTAATCTTCTTCACTGTTTCTTGAACTTTTTGAGAAATCACAAAAGTATTTATCAGAGGTGTGCATTTCTATTGGCAGATTAGCCTCTGTAGAACTTCTGGTTCTTCATTATGTGCTTATCTTGTGCCATTTTGGACCCTGCTTTTGGAAAGTACCAGTATCACTCTGGGACCAGGCCAGCAGTAGCTACTGGCTAAAAGAGATCTATTTCTTATTTTTACTAAGCAATTCCCACTATGAGTTTAGTTAAATCTTCAATGTAAGTGAGCCCTTTTTGCACTCTGGTATTACCTCCACTTCCCCTTTCTTGCTTCTTCTAAGCAAGGTCTTCCCCTCCCTGGGCATAGTTCTTAATTAGTTTCCCACCGAGTCTCTAAGATCATACTTACTTTCTTGTATTGTGAATTTTTCACTTTGTTATTGGCTTTGTAACATCTGAAGCCATGGGTGATTTTATTAATCATACAGTTTATTGAATGTTTATATGCAATACTTTATTAACATTACTCATTGTTTCCCTCATAATGATTGTATTAGGTAGGTACTTTCATTATTCTCATTGTGCAGGTGAGGAAACTGAAATGTAGCATACCTTGCCAATGCCACATAACCAGTGAGTGCTAGAGGTGAAATTTTAGACATCACTCTGCTTTGAAAGCCTGTGCTTAGCATTTGACATTGGCCTTTGATTTGCACATATTCTTTCAAGTTGTACTGAGCACTTCTTACACTGTGCCTTTTTCTGGGCCCTGTATATTATCTTCCTTAGTATCTGGATCTGGTGAGTTATCTGAGCATTTCCACCTTCCCTTTCCAAGTAAATTTCATTGTGGATTTCTCAAGGTGGTAAAGGACTGCTGAGCATTGAAGCAATAGCATATATGCTTTTCCTTTACTTGAGCCCAGACTTTTAGTCGTGGGACAGGATCATTTAAAACAAATCCCTTTTTAAAATTTTTATTTTAAAGAGAATAAAATCAAACAAAATAAAACAGAATAAAGCTAATCAAAACAAACCAGTGTAAGTGACATAGGACTTCAAAACAATGCAAAATCAAAAATGGTTACCATAATGCCTCTTGTTGTCTTCAAAACAGCTTCAGATACCTTCAGACATAGTGAAAATCAAGCAAAACAGAACGGGATAGAGCCAGTAAAAACAAAACAATGAATTCAATAAAGGACTTCAAAACAAGACAATAGCAAATCCAAAATGGCTGCCATAATATATCCCATTATTTTTGAAATAGCTGCCCATGACATTGGATATAATAAAATCAAGTGAAACAAAACAGAATAAAACCCAACCCAACAAAGCAATGGAAATGATACAGGACTTCAAAGCAAGATAATAGGGAATTAACAATGGCTACACCCTTCAGAAGGAGATCCCCCATAGCTGCTACATTGTGTATTGTTATCCTCCAAATAGATGATCAGACTACCAGATTTAGATGTGCAAAACCAGTGAAACATTAAACACTACAAGCATTAAATTGTATTTTACCTCGATATCTATCATCAAAGCCTGTGTTTCTCCAAATCAGCAGGTTGCTTATGGGGTGGGGAGGGGGGAGTTGGCTCTTTTGGTTTCCCAGCCTGTGTGCCAGAAGGGGCTGGCTTCTGGTTCTCCCCATAGCAGCCTGAGCATGGTGTTGATTTGCAGGGAGGGCTTGCTTCTTGGTGACTTCTTGTTCTCTTCCCCTGCAGTCCAGGAATGGCCGACAAATCCCTTTTTAATGTCACCTCTTGAAGCTTACTTTTTTCTTTTCTGAAGATACTGCTATGTCTTGTATTGAGATGTCCCCCAAAGCCTCATGTGCTTATAATGTGTGTATGGGCTTTTTGGAGATGGCAGGAACTAGGGTGTGTGAATATGCATTAAGAGTGTGAAAATTGAGTTAGTCCACTGATTGGTTTAGCATTGATGTGGAAGTCGATAATGGGAAGCCCCATTGTTGGTGTGGGTGACATAGATCAATAGACTTATAGCCTGGAGGGACTATAAGGGGAAAAGAAGGAAAACAGGTTCAATGCTTGCTGCTGCTGCTACTGCTCCTACTGTTGCTTCCTGTCTGATCTTCCATGGACTATTTGTTCCTTGTGATGACCCTGTGCCATGTTGCCCTTCCCTGGAGTCAACAAGGTAGGATTGAAACCTCTACAAAATGTGAGGAAAAATAAACCTTTCCTCATGTAACTTGTGAGTGTTGGGTATTTTGTCTCAGCAATGAGAAAGTAACTAAGACAAATATTATATGGAAGAAAAAAACAATATATAGACTTTCTATTGCTGCTGTAGTGAGTTACCACACAGTAGTTAAAGACAACACAAATTCATTTTGTCAGTTCTATATCTCAGAAGTTTGATGCTGGCCATCGGGTGATCAGGTGTTGGCTGTTGCGTATCTCTCTGCAAGGGCTAGAGGAGAATCTGTTTCTCTGCTTTGTCTAGTTTCTACAAGTCAATCACATTTCTTGATGCATAGCCCCATTTTTTCACTCAGCAATGTAAAATCTTTCTGAGCTTGCTTCTTCTATCACATCCTTTCCTTTGGCCACAGGTGGAAGAAGTTGCCTACTTTTGGGTGGACCCTCCCGGATAATTCACAACAATCTCCCCATCTCAAAGTCTATACTCTGTCTCATCAGTAGTGCCACATGAGGCCACATAGTCCCAGTTCCAGGGATAAGGACATAGGCATCTTTGAGTGCATTATTTTACCTACTACTGAAGGCACTACAGCACTACAGTTCAATCTATAGTTAATTCTTCTATTTCAACCTCGAGTTCTTCTAACACTTAAACACTTCTAGGGAAAATTCCACTTTACTTCCAGCAATATTAATTCCTACAGGAATTAGAAAAACAGAGTTAATATGTTGGGTTTAATAAGTCTTGTTAGTTTTTCCACATTTGAATTTTAGAGAATAAATATATTTCTGGTTTATGACGTCCTGGAGATGATGATGCCTGGACTCCTGTGTGGCCCTCCGAAGGGAAACTTAATTATATTAAGGAAATGGAGGGAAGGGAAGGAGGAAGGAGGAAGGAGGGAGGGATTGCGGACATTTTACTTGTGTCATGGAGAGGGTGATAATTTAGAGGGGGACCCAGGAAGAGAAATGGGAGAAGGAAGATTGTGCTAGAAATGGAGATGAAGTGAATATCCTTCAATCACATAATCTGCAGGTATGAATAAGATCATACTATCATTAACTACCAAATTACATTAGCCACTGAATAGCTCTAAATTATTTTCTTCATGCACTGTTTCATATCCCTGGTATTTCTGTGAGTCTGTAGAAGTACATGCCTTACGATTTCATGTCTATCACTTTCTGTGGTTGTACTGTTTGGAAATGGTTTCTACCTTGCCCACAGATATTCAGTACCTCCTGATGATATTCTACCCTCACATTTTCTCTAGGGAGCGGCTGGCATTCATTTAAAACCCAAGGCTGTAAACTGCTCAAATGCTGGAGTGCGGTTGATATCTCTTCATATTGCCAGCAATGGAGAGAGTGACCTTCATCTCAGTTGGCACTATATATTTTTATTAGACTTAAAGCCAAATTGCTTTTATACTATGGGATTCATAAATTTTCTTATGCAGACTTTTAGTTTCTTCCTAAGTAGTTCAGAATCTAGTTTGTAAAATTAGGTGAATAACAAAATGCCATTGTATTCCTTACCTTGACCTTGATTTTTCACCTTTCCATGGACACAGGCATATACTTCCTCTGGATTTAGCGCAAACCTCAACCCTCCTTGCAAGTCTCATAGAAAAAATATCCACAGATTTTTCAAGATGGACTATTATTTAAGATACATTGAAATTCACTGTTGCTGAATTTCTTTTGTGTTAAGGTAGAACCACTCATCACATTGACCTGTTGATTTCTCGATGTCTGGGTAAACGAGCTGGAGTCATATTTTTGACAGAGGGAGAAAAGAATTTAATATTGGGAAAGAAATAGGACTGGATATATTTTCATGTTTGAGAGTTATTCAAATAATGATGATCCTTCATAATTTAAGAGTAGGAGAGTTTCCAGTGGTGAGAAAAGTATGGGATACACATGGGTCCATGAGAAATAACTTTTAAGAATTAGAAGCAGGGTGGAGGATGGGAAAGAACCCACATCAGAAACTGAGAATTGGTGGTCTCAAAAGTAGGAGGAGAACCTGGAAAAAAGCATACATTTCAATGAAACCAAAAGGAATAACCTTAAGAAACAAGAAATAACTGTTAGTATAAAATGCAGCAAGAGGATGATTGAAATTTTTTAATATTTGAGTTAAGGAAAATTAAGCTGTTATTGAAAAATTTAATGAAAACAATATTGATAAAGTGATGCATATGAAAACCATGTTATAATGTGATTGTAGGGATACATAAAAAGAAATAAGTGAGAAATGAGAAAATTATTCTTTTAGGAAGTTTGAATTGGAACAGAAAAAGGAAAAAGAGAGGGTGTTAGTTATAGTTTGTTCAGAAAACCTCATCCTGTGGGACCAGAGGAAAGAGAATAAAAATAGGTAAGGAAGTTAAGTAAGTTGAGATGTGTCAGGCTGTGTGTATGTGGAGTAGTGATGAAGTTTTAAAAGAATGGCCATGATATTATTACCAATGAAGGAGACATGATCATCTGCTAAAAGTCAAATGAATAAGACAGCTGACAAGAAACAAGGAAAGAACATTGAAGATTTCAAATAATCCCCAGAAAGGAGATAATTACAAATAAGTACCAGTATAAACAAGTGGAACTAAAGATCTACATGAGATTAGAAGTAAAAATAAATAATCTGAGAAAGGGTGTGGTGAGAATAGCTGGCAAGAGAGAATAGAGTTAAGGTCATCAGAAATAAAGAAGACAAGAATAAGACTGTGTTTTCAGTTGATGTTTCACATAAATGTTGATATTTCCTAAGGTGATGACAGGAGCTAGGGTGAAAGGGAAGACAAAGCCAGATGTTGAAGCTCTTGATGCATACAGAGCAATAGGAGCTGGGAAATGAAAAGATGTGGAATGCATTTGGTGATGTAGTGCAATGATATGTACCTACAAACAGAAAACATTCAGCAGGAGGGGAGGAAACAAAGATTTTGTTGTTGTAATGGTGAGTGGGGAGAATGGCTGTTGGTGCTTTTGAGGCTCTACAGGCCCCGAGGTGAGGGCACGTTGACAGGACTACGGGAGGCAGGTGGAAGTCAGTGCTCACTGAGAGGAGGAATCTTAGTGACAGAGCAGACTGGGGAAAGGGATAGCAGTGAGAACCCTCCTGTATATTTTGGGCAGAGAAACAGTTTTAAATAATGACAGGAAAGTTTAGGTTTAACCAAACCAATCGTTCTAGCTTTGGCAAAAGTCATTCTGGTGAAAAGAACTGGCTGAGAGGCCTTGGAGGCATCTGTTTTATTCTCATGGAGGCTGCCTTCTCACTTTCAGGGTGCAGTCAGGCTCTTAATGGTGGTGGAGTGGGGTTGCTCTGAGAATAGATAATGGCACTACAGATCCCAGCCTCAAGGTGTTTATTTATTCCTTACGTCTCGTGTTTGCTTTTGTTTTTTCATCACCGGTAGTTGAACCTGCGGCCTTCACGTTGAGCTACATCCCCAGCCCTTTTCTATTTCTTTTTTTTTTAATTAATTAATTAATTTTTTTTTGCAGCACTGGGGATTGAACTCACAACCTTGCGCCTGCCAGAGCAGGCGCTTAAGGCACTGAGCCAAACTCCCGGCCCTAGTTTTTTGAGGCAGGGTCGCACTATGTAGCTCAGGCCGGCCTTGTGCTCACGTTGTAGCCCAAGCCGGCCTCGAACTCACAACGCTCCGCCTACCTCAGCCTCCCAGTGCTGGGATTAAAGACCCTTTTCTATTTCTTATTTTGAGGTAGATTCCTGCTAAATCACCTAGACTGTGTTTAAACTTGCTGTCTTCTTGCCTCAGCCTCCCAGAGTGTTGGGATCATAGAGATGTGCCATCATGTTCACTTTCTGTTGTGTTTTTCAACACACC
This sequence comes from Dasyprocta punctata, assembly GCA_004363535.1. Classification (NCBI taxonomy): domain Eukaryota; kingdom Metazoa; phylum Chordata; class Mammalia; order Rodentia; family Dasyproctidae; genus Dasyprocta; species Dasyprocta punctata. Next base: position 120,217 of record RJWM01001281.1, on the reverse strand, counting down.
AATTGTTGATACTGGTTCATCTCCCTCAAAGTCTTTTTCTTCTTTATGACTTGCTTCTTGGTTTATTTCTAGAAGTCTCTAAAGGGATTACTTTATTGACTAATAAGCTCAAGCACAAGGTGTCACCCTTCTATGTAGTCACGCACTAAGCAAGAGTTGAATCTTGGATGGAATCAGAGTGAATGCCGTGGGTCTGGGAGACAGTGAAACACAGGGTACTCGATGCCAGACGATGGACAGTCCCAATTCGAGAGGTCAGAGGCATAGAGTGGGCAAGTCAGTGTGATTTCTTCAGGGGATGTGCCAGAAATAATAGGTTTTAGCCATGGGGAAGAACAATTTGATATGCTCCCCACATCCTGGAAAGTCTGCTTCTGACACCATTTTTATAATAACCAAGATAAAACTTTACTTTGTTGGATCATAAACCAGGGAGAAGTATAGGTGAGAAATATCTCTGTCTAGAGTATGGAGAATCTGAGTAAAGAAAGATCCTGGTAGAACTTACTCAGATCAGTGCGGTTTATCCCTTTAAATACGTAATTCAGTGAGTTCATGATCATTAGAGAGTTTGCTGTATTTGTGAATGTCATTTCACTTTCTCTTGAATACTAAGCTCATTTGTCTCTTTACTAGTAATTTCTGCAGCAAGATGTTAAGTTTAGAGTTTAAGGTCTATGCCCACTTTTCCCCTACTGTAAGTCTGAGCCAAGCTCTGGTCACATTATTTGAGAAGCTGACATTTATCTTTGTTAGCTTTGATTAATTTTTAACCTATATTAACTTTGGAAATGGTGTACATGTGTTGAATAGGTGGGCATTCCGCATGCAAAGCACATTCACTGATTTTAAATGATGTCTTTCATCCTCTGGCTTAGAGAATAATCCAGACAACACAATTGTTTCCAACAAAATAAAGCTTTCTTCCATCAATTCAATTAATGAAGATTTCCATCTATCTCTAGTGTTTTAAAATGTATTCCCTACTTTAGACTTGCTGATTATTTTCTATATTTCTGTGGAGTGCAGGAATCTGAGCAACCACACCCTAGCTTGCCACCAGCATGACATAAACACTTTCATCTGGAAGGGTAATTTATGACTGGGGAAGGAATTGGGCAAGGAAGAAAAGGGAGATGAGTAGAACCCGCTAGTGAGTTTGGTGTGGTGGAAGAGGCTTCTTGGAGGGTGCTCAACAGAAATGAACAGAAACACTGGGTTGAGAAAGAACGGACAGATGGCAGCCAAAACTGGTAAATGGTAGACAGAGAAGCCAGTAACACACAGATAGCCCAAGGAAACTGTGCCAGGAACATCAGCATTTGGGAAAGTGAAGGAGGTTAAGAAAGAGAAAAACTCTTCAGTTACTAACTTCCAAGTTAATTGGAAATCTGGAATGAGAACAGAGAATGGGTGTGAATACTTTTTCCTTTAGATCCTGAGATCAATGTCGTTTCAGGTTTTTTTCTCCTCTTCTTTTCTCTCCTCCCCACCTTTCCCCTCCCCCTCTTCCTCTCCTCTCCACTCTCCTCTCCTCCTCCCATTTCTCCCTCTCTTCTTGTTCTTCCTCTTGCCCTCTCTCTCCCTCCCTCTGTCCCTCCTCCCCAAGCCTACTGAAACATCTCCACATTGACGATTTACTTGATGTCATCATCACCCCAGTCATCAGCAAAAAAAGAATTATAATTATTTTTAATGAACAAGAAGGGAAAAGGGAATGTGACTATTGTCCAGAGAAAACTAGGCAACAGTCCAAAAACACTGTGTCTCCAGGAAAGCAGTAGAAGGAATACCCTTTCATCATATCTGACATCACCTTATGGATCTTGGGTGATTTCTTGTGCCTGAGAACTATTTTTCCAAGATATTATGTTAATAAAATACTATTTTAAATACCCTTTACTCTTAAGCATCCTTAGTTCTAAAGCAAGAGATCTATTTTATATTTTTTATTTGCTTTTATTCCCCTTTTTGATTCTATTCCAAATAATACAAAAAGAGCTTTCTTTGGGGTGCTTCTTTCTCTGGAGTCCCATGCCAGCACACCCTGCACATGGGGAAAGTAGATGGTCCCAATATCAGGGTTGAGAGGCAGTGCAAACAAGAGATAAGGTCATGCTGTCCCCATATGAGCTTCTAAGTTGGGAGGCTTCAAGGCCTGCACCTTGTCTAGTAGAACAACCAAGAGACATAGTCTTTTAAAGAAGTTTCTACCCTGTGGTGAAGGACTGTGTACCTGGCTGAAGTTGTGATAGGAACATTCCTCCATTTGTGATGACCAGTTTGTAAGTTTAAAAGGTAACAGAACACTGAGCTCTGGTTTAGTTGTTCCTTCTTAAAAGTACTGTTTGGTGAGGATGGAACAGCTCTGTTTGCTTGTGGTAAAGTTTTAAGTTTCATTGATGCCAGGAAGCTAAAGGTTTTTGGTGGTATTTGAACTGATAAAGATACCAAATGCCCTTTCCTTTTTTTATGGGTAATGGAGTTTGTGATTTTAATAGATCTTTACTTCTGTGCATAAATGCAAGCATTAAATTGCTTAGGGCTTTGAAAGATACCAATAAAGACACTTGGTGAGTATCCTAAGGTAGTATGAGAGTTACTATGGATTAAAGACTGGGAATCGGAAGTGTATATATAATTACTATTATATGCGATAGTTTTATGATGCGCTCTAGTACCTATAATTCCTTATCATTTTTACCACTTTAATTCATTTCCACCTACAATTGCCCCTTTTCATCTAAAAATAGTGTTTGGAATAAACATATACTGATACGGTGGTTTAACTGGACTTCCTATCATCATAAGGATCAGGCATTATGAGAAAAAGAACCAGAGGCTGAAAGTTAGAAGGCCTTCTTTACCACAGCCTGGCAATAACTCTCAAGGCAAAAACATTAATAGTATTAATAGTATTATTGGATTTATCTTGAAGAAATAAGGTGAGTGCAGGTGGGGAATTGAGAATGATGTCAAATACTATATTCATTCAAATATTATAGTGTTTATAAATGCAAGATACTACTTGGAATAAACACTACAAGTGTGTGTCAGTACCTATTTCTGGGATCGCCGACCCTCCAGAAGGCTATGCTGACTGTATGCCATTAGAATAGCCACGTCCGCCTTTGCTGTCCTAACTGCTAATCTGTAGGTGTGACATTTTCTTCTTTTGTGTGCTCTCCAGGGCATACATGAGTGTGAAGGAGCTAAAGGAGGCCTTGCAGCTCAATGGTACCCATTTCCTCAATGTCTACTTCGCCAGCTCAGTGCGAGAAAACCTTGCAGGTGCTGCCACCTGGCCTTGGGAAAAAGAAGCTGTCACTCACCTGGGTAAGTGAAATGAAAACCAAGCAGGGCATAAAAAATAATGAGGTATGAATGGAGTTTATGAAAGTGAGGTTGGGGGAAAAAAAGAAAACCAAAAATTCAGTGAACTAACTGCTAAGAGTGGAGAATAACTTTGGGGAGAGTCTATTGAAGTGTTTCAAATATGAGCTGGGGTTTAATACCTAATAAGCAAAATACATGCACAGATACATACATATTTTATTTTAAAAGATATTTTAATCTAAACAAATAAGAGGTATTAGAGCAATGGCAAACACTCGGTACGTTCTAGATTGAATCCATATTAGAGATGCACATAAACTGATGGTGTGAAATAAGATTCATTTTAAGTCTGAGAAAGAACCACGGGGAACACTGTCAAGAAAGCAGCTAGACAATGAAACCTGGTTTGCAATAATTACTGTACCAGAAAACTGGTGGGTTTCTTGCATGGACTGAATCTCCAAGTAGACCCTGGGAAGTGTAAGGAAGAGCAGCTCACCTCAGAAAAGAGTAGACACCTTGACAATCAGTGCAATGACTGAATACTTACAAAATATAAGCCCTTTTGCAGTCTCTTTTTTTTTATAAAAGGTATCTTACTCATTAATCAATATGGATCATTAAACCAGCTTAATATCAGCATGACAAAAGAACAATTATGAAACATAATGTGTATACATTTTCAAACTCTTTGATAGGATTCCACCAAAATTTAATTTTTTACTAAATTACCCCAATTGGAGGAATATTTCATGTTGGAAAGAGAATGGTTATAGAAACTGGAAAGCATTTTATAAATGATTTAAAAGAGGTCATGCAAAAGTCATCTTCTTAGTAATCAAATACAAAACAAAGAGGAATAAATTAAAGGAAGATCACATAATGATTTATACACCACATGATATGTACAATAGAGTCATTGTGACCCAGAGTGTGGAACATATTAAATTGACAATCAAAGAAAACATGAAGTAGTATCCAGAGGATAGCTAATATTGTGGATTGAGAAAGGAGAAAGATCAGTGGTAGATTAGCAATAGGCAAAATATGTTGTTATCCAAGGAAACAGGACATGAAAGTCCATGAAGTGAATCAGGTTGAGTGGGTAAATGGGTCATATTCAAATAATCCATTTAATGGAAAGTTTAGATAAATTATCCTCATTGCGAGCAACAGTAGTAGAGGAGATGTAAAACACAGTGAGAAAGTACCTCCCAAATTACCAAGGATAACTTTTTGTTGCAAAGATAACTTTTTTTTGCAAGGATAACTTTTTGATGTAAAGGAATCTTGATAGCAAAGTTTATTTAGCTGTAGTTTCCATGTTCCTTACTTAGGTCTATCTTTGGGACCAAATATAAAATGTTAAACAATAGTCTTCCAGGCCATTATGGAGACAAGTATTGCCCACTTGATAAGAATTTTTGGGCTGAACAGTACTGAATAATTTCTAACTTCACTGGAGCTGGAACATTGGCAAGATTCATTAAACTAAAAACACAACTTGATAAACTACTTAAAATTAGCTATTTAAAGACATCAGACAACGGCCAAGTCAGTAAGGACCTGAAGGTCCAATGCTAAGAGAAAAGTCATACATTGGAGGGAGTCCTACATATAGCTCAGTTTTTCCTTCCAGAGAAATTGCCAAATTCTCAGTGATGAGAATAGAGAAAAGATGTGACCTAAAGCTTGCTTCAGCCTCAGTATTAGAAAGACAGAATTTGGTGTGCAGACTCAAGATCTCAGAAGTGTGGAAAGCACAAAAGGGAAATGGATTTTCTGTTGTGATTTTTCTTTTGTGACCCTTGGTAATTACTAAACTAAACATTCTCAGAGCTGGCCAATGGCCAAGAAAACAAGTAGAAAATAATCTAGGAGATTGGAGAGAAAAACACTGATATCAGGAGTCTCAGAACCAGGGAAAGAAACTGGATTTGAGGCTCTGTTAAAGAAGAGGGGCTCTAAGACATCCCATGTGTAAGGGCAAAGAGAAATGGCTTAATCTACGTGAAGTCTAAAACTCAACCTGAGATGTTCTGAGGGAGTTTACTGCCTATGTCCTAAGTGCCTAACAGAAGACAATTATATATTTTCTGGAGGAAAATCAAAAGCAACTGCAATTTTCATGTATGATGTCTAGCAATCAATAAAAGATTATTAGTTACTCTAGCTGATGGAGTCAAATAACAGTAAACAAAACTAAACCAATAGGCAAACTACACATTCAGATCCACAAATTACCCAGATAGTGGAGTTCTTAGATGTTGGCTTTAAGATAATTATGACTAATGTGTAAAAATAGATGAAAGAGTTAGTTTACAAAATTAGAATATATGAGTCTAGTGGAAAATTTAGAACTAAAAATAATGCTAGCAATTCAAATAAAGAAATTACAAAATGGGATTATGAGCAGAAAAATTAGTGACCTAGAAAACTTTTAGAAAATTAACAAATTAAAGTCCAGGAAAGTGATGAAAAAAATAGAAAAAATCTTTAGAAAAAAATGAGACCTAATAAGAATTCATAATGTAAATTGAACTTCTAGAGAAAGAGAGAAATCAAGACAGAGACAGTATTTGCAAATAACTACCAAGCATCTTGCACACTGACAAAAGATTTCAAATCTCAGATTCAAGATGTTATAAAACTCCAAACAGGATCAACCACCAGGAAATTGCATCACTATCTATGGACAATAAATATGCTAAAATCAAAGACAAAGACCAAAAACTCAAAAGGAACCAGAATAAAAAATTATACTACTTTAAAAAGTACAATAATCTACTAGACTTTACTGAGTGTTCAGCAAAAACTATGTGAGTCATAAGACAACACACTGAAATCTTTTTTTAAATGCTAAAGAAAATATTTGCTATCTTAAAAGTCTATATTTGGAAAAATATTTTAAAAAGAAAAAAGTTAAAAGATATATTTAGACTAATAAAAATTGAGACAATTTATACCAGTGCTGAAAGAAATACTGGAAAAAGTGATAAAGACAGAATGAAAACACCAGATGGAAGAAGAGAAATCAGAAAGAGATTAATGACATTAGAAAAGATATAAATACAGAAAGTATAATGATAATGTCCTTTTGGCTTTAAAATATAAGTTCAAAAAATAACTATCACAAAGAGAGGGCAAAAGTACATTAAAGAATTTAAGGAACCTTCTTTGCCTATACTATAGAAAAAGTTCCTGGCTTTATTACTAACTATACAGTAATGAATAAAAAAATACATTTTGTAGTCTGATCTTTTAAAACTAATTGAACTATCTCTAACTATCTAGAAAAACAAGAAATAAGATAATTTAGAGAAAGCAACAAATAACAAGAAAACAGGAAAATAGCATGATTAGATACAAAATAAGGTAGTCTCACAAACCTAACAACATTAGTAATTATATTAAATGTAAATGGACTGCATACATCAACTCAGATCCAAAAATTGTCAATACTTCACCATACTTCGGAGGAGCATCCCAGCTAGCCATGTGGTCCAGAGGCTCTGAACTCCTCCTAGCCATGTGCTAGGCCCTGGGGCCAAACTCTGAGGGTGCATTCCAGCTAGTTGTCTGGGTTATGGAGGTTCTAAACTCCACCCAACCAGGTGCAGTTTACTCTGGGGGTGTGCCCCAGCTAACTGCATGGGTCCTGGAGGTTCTCAACTCTGCCCAACCACATACAAGGCCCCAACACCAAACTCCAGGGATGCATCCCTGCTAGCTGCATGGAGGATCCGAGCTCTGCCCAGTCCAGCCTCCCAGAGCAATACATTGGGGAAATGCCTGGCCAACATCACAGGTCACACAGGTACTGACTCCTGCCCAGCCCAGAGCCCCAGAGCCATCCATCAGGGAATGACCAGCCTAGCTGACAGGTCCTGGAGATTTTGGGCTCTGCCCTTAACAGCACAAGGCCCCAGTGCCATAGTTCAGGGGTGCCTCCCAGGTAACCATGTGGATATCAGAGGATCAAATATCTGCCCAGTGCAGTGTTCCAGTGCAATCCATCAGGAGGGTACCTGACCAGACACACAAGTTCCAGAGGAAAATGACAAAGTGAAAGAGTAAGATGCAGTCTCAGTCCTCCAGCCCACCAAGAACAAACCCAGGAGATACTGAAATGGAAGACACTGGAAATTGCACAACTGAACTTCAAGTCAAGAAGAGCTTGGAATGAAGTATTTCAAGTCCTGAAAGAAAACAACTTCCAACCCAGATTGATGTACCCTGCAAAACTATCTTTGAAAGTTGATAGCAAAATAAGATACTTCCATGACAAAGAATAGCTGAAGAAATTCATGACCACCAAACCAACACTACAAACAGTACTGCGAGATACTCTAAAAAGAGATGAAAATAACTACAATTCCAAGATCAACAGCATAAGGAAACCACTAAACAGGGCAAACAGTTAAACAGAAAAAGTAGAAAACCAACAACAGAAAGATAATATGACAGGAATAAGTCAGTACATATCAGTTATATCCATCAATGTAAATAGTCCCAACTCACCAATCAAAAGAAACAGACTGTCAGAGTGGATTACAAAACAAAATCCAACAATATGCAGTGTACAAGGAACACATTTAACTCAAAAGGAAATTCATAGGCTAAAAGTCAAAGGATGAAAAACAATACTTCATGTGACAGGAACCTAGAAAAAAGTGGGGTAACTATTCTGTTTGCAGACAATGTGAACTTCAAACCAAGAATGATCAAAAGAGATAAAGAAGATCACTACATACTTGTTAGGGGAAAAATTCAAAAGGAAGAGATCACAATAATAAATATATATGCACCAAATATGGTAGCAACTAACTACGTAAGACAAATCTTAATCGACATGAAAAATCAAATAAGTAAAAATATGATGATAATGGGGGACCTTAACACCCCACTGTCACAAAGAGACAGCTCAACCAAACAAAAATCAGCTGAGGAATAACAGAATTGAATCAAACTTGTGAACAAATGGACCTAGTGAACCAAATATTCCACCCAACAGCATCAGAATACACATTATTCTCATCTGCACATGGGTCAATCTCTAAAATAGACCATATACTAGCCCACAGAACATGCTTAGGTAAATCAAAGGAATTGAAATAATTCCATGTATATTATCTGACCATAGTGCTATAAAATTGGAAATCAATGACAAGAAAAACCATAAGAACCCCGTAAATATGTGAAAATTAAATAACACTCTCCTAAACAACTAATGAGTCACAGAAGAAATTAAACAATATCTATAATCAAACATAAATGCAAATACAACTTACCAGAACCTGTGGGACACAATAAAAGCAGTCTTCAGAGGGAAATTTATAGTGGTAAACCCCCACCTGAGGAAAATGGAACAAACACAAATAACCTAATGCTGCACCTCAAACTTCTAGAAAAAGAAGAACAAGTCAAGCCCAAAAGGGAGGAAATTATAAAGATGAGAGCCCAAATCAATGCAATTGAAACTAAGAAAACAATACAAAGAATTAATGAATCGAAGAGTTGGTTCTTTGAAAGAATAAATAAAATTGATAAATGCCTAGCCAACCTTATCAAAAAGAGGATAGAAAAAAGTCAAATCTACCCAATAAGAAATGAAAAGGGTGAAATAACTACAGAACTTGTGGAAATATAGAAGATCGTTAATGCCCACTTCAAAAACCTTTACCCTCATAGGTTCAATAACACAGAAGAAAGGGACAGATTCCTAGACACATATGAATTACCAAAGCTGGATCAAGAAGATGTAAAACTGCTGGATAACCCAATTTCAGTTAAAGAAATTGAAAATGTAATTAGAACATTACCAACAAAGAAAAGCCCTGGTATTAATGAATTCACTGCCAAATTCTACAAAAAATTTAGGGAAAACTTAATGCCAACACTGCTCAAAGTCTTCAATCAAATTGAAAGTGAAGCAAGTCTCCCTAGCTCATTTCTGGAAGTAAGTATTACCCTAATACCAAAACCAGAGAAAGACTCACCCCAAAAAAGAGAATCTCATTAATGAACATGGATGCAAAAATCATCTTTAAATACTGGCAAGTAGAATGCAACAAGTCATCAAGAAGATTATATACCATGATCAGTGGGTTTCATCCCAGGAATGCTGGGGTGGTTCAACATATACAAATCAATACATGTAACACACCATATCAACAGAGCCAAGGTCAAGAATCACATGATCATCTCAATAGATGCAGGAAAAGCTTTTGACAAAATCCAACACTCATTCATGATGAAAAACCCTACAGAAAATTGGAATAGACTGTCTCTACCTCAACCTGATGAAAGTCCTGTATCATAAACCAACAGCCAACATCTTGCTAAATGGACAAAAACTGAAAACTTTCAACCTAAAATCAGGAACAGGATAAGGATGTCCATTATCATTACTCCTATTCAATATAGTTCTGGAAACATTATCCAGAGCAATTAGACAAGAAGGAGAAATAAAAGGAATAAGGATAGGAATGGAAGAAGTTAAATTATCATTATTTGTGGATGATGTGATACTCTACGTAGAAGACCCCCAAAAATCCATTGAAAGACTTCTAGATGTAATAACCAAATTCAGTAATGTACCTGGATACAAAGTCCACACTCAAAAATCAATAGCATTCTTATACACAAATAACAAACTCACTGACAGAGAAATAAGAGAAGCCACATCCTTCACTATAGCATCCAAAAAAATGAAATACTTAGGAATCCATCTAACAAAGGAAGTAAAAGATCTATACGTTGAAAATTACATTACTCTGAAAAAAGAAATCAAAGAAGATTTTAGAAAATGGAACCACACTACTTGTTGGATAGGAAGAACAAACATTGTGATAATAGTCATTCTCCCAAAATTGTTATATAGATAGAATACAATTCCAGTCAAAGTACCATTTGCATACTTCACAGATCTAGAGGAATCATTCCTAAAATTCATCTGGAACCAGAAGAGTTCCTCGAATAGCAAAGGTAATTCTGGGCAACAAAAAGTTAAGCAGGAAGTATCACAATCCCCAATTTGAAATTATACCACAAAGCTACTGTGACAAAATCTGCATGATACTGGAATAAAAACAAACCTGAAGATTAATGGAATAGATTACAAGATACAGCCACAACTACAAACACACTCAGTCATCTCATCTTTGACAAAGGGGCCAAACATGTTCACTGGAAGAAAGATAACCTCTTTAATAAGTGGTGCTGAGAAAACTGCCTTTTCATATGCTGAAAACTAAAACTAGACCCATGTCTATCACCATGTACTGACCTAAAGTAAAAATGAATTATAGATCTAAATATTAAAACAGAAACACTAAACCTGCTGGAGGAGAAACTAAGCAGAAATCTTGATGATATAGGGAAAGGCAGAGAGTTCATGAACAAAAATCAAACTGCATGGGAAATACATCCCAGAATCAACAATTGGGATCTCATCTTATTAAAAAGTTTTTGCATGTCAAAAGAAATCTCCAGCAGAGTGAAAAGAAAAGCCACAAATTGGAAAAATATCTTAGCCAACTGTCCTCAGACAAAGGACTTCTATTTAGAACATATAAAGAATTGAAAATAATCAGGCCCCCAAAATTCATAGACCCAATCCAAAAATGGGCATCTGAGGTGAACACACACTTCTTAGATGAAGAAATACAAATGAATGGCAAATAAATACTTGGAAAATGTTCAGCATCATTGGTCATTTGAGAAATGCAAATTAAAACAACACTTCTCCACTGTTGGTAGGAATGCAGGCTGGTGCAACCACTGTGGAAATCAGCGTGGATTTTCCTCAAAAAGCTAAGAGAAGAGGTTCCATTTGACCCAACTATCCTGTGTCTGGGCATTTTCCCAGAAATATTGAAAACATCATACCACAGTGTTATATGTGCACCCATGTTTATAGCAGCACAATATGTAATAGCCAAATTTTGGAAACAACCCAATTGTCCATCAATCAAGTAATGAATAAAAGAGATGTGATATTTTCATACAATGGAGTACTACTCAGCTATAAAGTAAGATTGCTTCAAGGCTTTTATAAGTAAATGGACACAACTTGAGAACACACTCATGAGTGAAGTAAATCAAACTCACATATGTAAATACCGTATTGTCCCCCTAGTGTTAAGAAACTAAAAGAACAAATATGATTCAAAATCTACAATAAATATTGTGTGAGGGTAATAAGCTGATTAAAGAGGAAAAGTAACTGGGATTGGGGAAAGGAGGAAAGAAGGAAGGGAAAAGGAAAAAGACATAAATTTATATATATATGTATACATAAGATAGCTAAGATGACTATCTTACTAATTCTATTAGTTCTTGGAAAATAACACTTAATACTCATATGATTAGTTCAATTTTGCATGTCTATATCTGGTAATCTAAGCAACCCTCTTGAAGGGAACAATATGCAATATTGCAACCATTGTTAAATTCCTATCATCTGGTTTTGAAAACCTATACTGTTATTGTTTTGGGTGAATACGTGGGTGAAGGTACTACATTTATGGTCTCAAGAAATGTTTAAATTATTTTGTGACTCTTTAATTCATGATGAATTGCAAAATAAAAGGTAGGAATATATATATATATATATATATATATATATATAATATGTGTACATTATATATATTTGTTTGTTTTTCTTAAACCTTCGAGGAATAATGATGGCCCCTAGACACAATGCAATTTTAACATGTTTTTCAGAAGTAGAAACCTAGACTGAACAGCTCATAGATCTGACTCAGGAAATTGCTCATGTTCATATTTCTTCTTGTGCAATCATAACTGTGATTGAACAGAGAACTGTACTGACCCAAATTGGGTTTTGCATAACTAGTGCAAACAGCTGGAATAGCATGACAGAGGAAGACATTTAGGATTTTCTAAATAGAGCCTTTTTAAAACTTAAGATAAGATCAGCTTCTTGTATCAACATGTAAAAACCTGCATTTCAAGGGTCAGTTGAGTGACTTACGGATAAGCACATTGGCTCTAAAGTTGGAAAATTGAATCCAATTTCCAACTATCAGTGGCTTAAATCACTACGTGGGAACACTGAAGTAATGTGTTATCTTGTCATCTTGCTTTGCTATCAGTACCATTTTGCCTTTTAGCATGACTTGGTGAGTGAATGCTATGTCAGTGCAAGGATCATTTTTTTTTTTAATATGTGATAAATGGATAGCTCTTTTGAGGTCTGCTGTTCAGTGGTTTAAACATCTCTAACCACAGTAAACAGTACTAATCTGAAAATATTTCTTCAAAGACTCAATAGGTGAATTAGCGATCAACCACACTTTTCATGTTACTAATGCTGGACTTACGATCATTCATTCATTCCCTGAAAGAACAACTGCTGAATCTGTTTTGTGGTGAATCCAGAGTCAGCTTTCCCACTGGTGGCTCTTTGATGAAGAGGATAGATGTGGTTTCAGAGGTCCAGTCATTTGCAGTGGTAGCAAAGAAATTTCCTTGTAAGTCAGAACGGGCAAGAGAAAGTGATGGTGGGCAGTTTGGGAGAGACAGGCAACTGCCCAGGCAAGGTCTTTGAATGCTCTGGACTACAGCTGACTGGGGAAGTAGCTGCTTGGAAGGTGATGTGGGTGTGGCAGTATCTGGATAAAGGTGAAGCAACAGTAGCATGGATGCCAGGGAGAGGGGAAAGCCACAGAAACTAGCACAGAGGGCAGATACTCTTCCCTTAGTCAAAACTTGTGTAGAGCATCCCTCTCAGCCTGAAACTCAACTGACCCCTAACCAAAAGTTAGATTTTGTGGTTAAGGTGTTTCATCATTTGTGATACACAATGTGGGTGAAGTCTTAGGTGCTAAGAAACAACCACTGATTTAAGAAGTGGAAAGTCTGGTTATATCAAGCAGATTGTTTCATGGAGCATAGGTTCAGAAACCAGTGTAGACAGGTAGAGGAGTCCACAGAAGGTGAAAAGGGTCATGTGGATCTTTCAAGAAGTTTGACTGTGAACTCCTAAAGCCCTGGTATGGAAAGGTGATAATTAGTCTTAGATTGAGAGAGATTTGCACATGTTTATGGTTCATGGGAGGATGCCCATGGAGGAGGAGGCTTGCTAGCGGGCATTCCAACATTTGCAGATCATGAAGATAATAAGTGGAGTTCATGAACTCTGGCATAAGTAGTTGTTGAATGATTAGAATAGAGAAATGCTGATCTTGTCTACTATCTGCTGGCCTCCTTTCTGTGCCAAAACAGAATGATTTTTGATGGAAATAAGTAATAAGTAAGGGATTGAGACTGAAGTGCAGCATGTAGGTATGAGGAATTGTAGAACCATTCACAAGACACACTGCATGACATGACCAAAATTAGTACTGTACCCATTGCCTGATAATGTAGATCATTTCATTATTAGAAGATAGAATTCAATGAATGGGTTATCCAGATGCTTTGGGATTTGCAATACAGCACAAAAAGTGTTGAACAAAATTACCCTAGGATTTGAACTTTATGCCTTAAACTTCAAGTACTCTAAAGATGTATTGAATGCATGCATCAGTACATGGAGTGAATAACCACTTTCATATATAGTTTGATAAGTCTTCTCTTTTAAAATATAGCTTAGTAATTGCTGAACCTCTGATGTCCTCCAAACAGTGCCTGGCAGAGAAAAAATACTCAGTAATACTTAATGAGTGAAGAATTATAGAAAATATCTTTCCCATTCATCCTCTGTAGGTACCTAAAATTCTGACGTGTATGTGTGTGTGTGTGTGTGTGTGTGTGTGTGTTTTGGGACAAGCAGGTATCTTTGAAATATTTCTCACATGCCAAAACAAAGGAAAGATAATATATTAAATCTCCAGTTCCTCTATAATAACATCTTCAGCTTTGATTTATCAGATTCCACTTCTCTTATGATCTGGAAGGGCTTGAAATACTGAGTTCTTGACAGTTGGGTCTGAGTGTAGCTGAAAGGGTATACAAGGAGACAAAAATGTGATATTAGAGTTGGCAGAATTTTCATCTTCTGCACATACTTTTATTGATTCTGTCTCACCAGGAATAAGGGCATCTGATCAATGGGGGTGCAAAATCAAGAAACCAATACAAGATTTAGAGATGGTAGTTTTCTGGGCTGGTTCTGTTAAAAGTTTGCTTCTCTTTCAGGCTCCTATTATATTCTCCTTTTTCTTTATCTTCTCTTTTTCCTCCCTTTGCTCTTCTATTCACCTATGCTACTCTTCCATTGTCCTGCCCCAAAATGCTCCTTCCTTGCACCCCAATGTACATTTTCATAGCTTTGTCCCTGCATTATGAAGAGCAGGTTTTTGGGAGCATATGTTAGCCAGTAACTGGAAGTAATTATGTAGACACCTGCAGACCAGCTCTCATTTCCCCATTTTATGGGCATGTAACAGTCAGCTCTAAAAGTTTTACAGAACCATTTTGAAGTCACTTCAACCAATGTCCTTTTCTCAAATTGCCTGAGTTTCTATTTTTAATAGAAGTGGCTTTGGAAACCATTTTCTTTACCACCAACCACTCTGGTAGTCTTGTATTAAGTCTGGGGAAACCGTTACAACTTGGAAACAAAGCATCACTTTGGAAGTTTGTCCGTCTGTTGCTAAAATTTCATCTTTCAATCATCAGCTTCTCTCTTTTCTTCCTCTGCACCAGTCCTGGGACCACACAACAACTCTGTCTTACTGTTTTAGCTTGTCCTTCATAATCAAAGCTGAAAGATCTCCAAAGAAGACACATTTGTATTTCCTCTGCTAGTCTATTAAGGAACAGCTGTGCCACACATGGCCACTGATTGCTAAATTCAAGAAGCTGCTTTCATAACTAGGTTCTATGTGCAAGTTGATAGTATAGGCCTTTACTGGGTTCAAGTCTCAGTACACATATTCAGATATGCCAGAAATGTAAATTTGCTCTTCTATAATTGAACTGAATTTCTATGTTGAGCTTCCATGTAGCTGAAATCTGCTATTAGTTTGCAGAGTCTCTTTGGTGGGGGGCTGCATCTAACAGTATTGGTGACTCATACAATGCCAGGATCACAGGCCAATGACCCATTGTGTCCCTAGTCATCAGTTGATGTCTCATTCTCAGAGAACCTCAGGCAAGCTCTGTGTTCCCCTCTTTGCTTAGTCTCACTGATCCGCCATTCCTCTCTGGAGCAAGACCACTTACCCAGGAATCTATCACCGGAATGTGATCCACACTCAGATCATGCGCATTTGTTTGGGATTTTATTCTGTTCCCGGGGACCCAAAAGGCAGGGTACAGTCAACTTTGTTGGACTTACCACCATCTATATGTCCCTTTTTGTTGTTGTTGCTGTTGTTTTTACCATTTCACTCATATTCTTCAACTTGGAGGAATATTTTCGTAGCTAATGTGGTGAGTATATTAGTAGTGCAGAGGCAAAAGGGCCATGATCAGTTCACCCACTGGTTGGCTAAACCATGGAGTCCCCCCAGGACCTAAATGGCACAGGCATAAGAAACCCCACAGCCAGGAGAAAATTTCTCCTTCCTTGCTTTGCATTCTGTTTACCTACTAGTGAGGTAATAACTGAAGAGGAGTCTGGCATCCTGAGTTGGGAGAGAGAGAGGCAACAAAACCCTTGGGTAAAATGTCAGTATTTCCAAAGTTTTAAATGTATTCACTCACACACACACACACACATAAATCTATGCACTCACGGTATCATGCCAGGGTTCCACAGGTCTTCCTGGTCTTGCCATTAGTCCCTGCGCACCCTGATAGGATGGGTGTTGGGAAATTAGGGAGGCGAAGAGGATCTGACGCTGTCTCAAAGTGAGGACTAAGGGGCCAGGGTATACTGAATTGATTGCTTCCTGTTTCAGTGTGGAAGATGAGAGCAGTAAACAGTCATACGGGAGAGAATACCATTTCTGTACTTCCTGTACTCTACCACCATATCATATTCCTGATCTGTGCTTCAATTTTACTTTCCAAGACAAATTCTGTTTTCTCCAAAAGGAGAAACAAGAACAAACAGTGGTTTTGAATATAGGAAATGATAATGATATTCTCCTGAACTGAACACGTGGGAAGGAAACTGTACTACAAGGGTATCTTGTGTAAATCTACTAGAAAGATCTCTCAAGAATCATACTATCAGTCCCAATTTCATTAGGTTTCATTTCACCCCACAATCACTAGTTTCAGGCTGCTAGGAATAATCTTTGAACACTAGTGTGCTGTCTATAAAGGGAAGGGGAATTCATCTTTTTTGCAACCTTGTCTGTCTTGGTGCCTGTGGGTCTTAGGAGCAAAACAGCATGGATGCCAAATGGCAACAGTTCAGGGGCAAATCTGAACTCCTTGTATGTGGATATTTTCCTACTTTGCCTGGCTGTGGTTTCTTCTACTGTTTGGGATCAAGCCCCTGCATCCATTCTCTCAATGCATGGAATTGGGTAGGCGAGAGACCCCAGGAAAAGCAACAAATGACCATATGCTATTGGACTGCATTATAGAATTATAATGGTAATCATAAATGATCTCCAATACGAATTTTAAGTTACTTTGTTCTAGGAAATAAGCTAAATGCTCATTTATTGACATTATTACATTAATCTTCCCAGCAATCCTTTGAAGTAGGATTCAATAGAGCAGGAAACAGCCTGAGCTTTTATGGACTGTCCCCGAAGGTTAGGATTAGTACATTTCCAGTGATTATCTACAGCCAAAGAAGTCACCCTCATCATTCTTAAGACTATCTTTTGAAAGAGTCTTCTGAACAGTGATATAGGACCCACTGACAGGCTGACCCCTTCTGCTGGAAATGAAATGTCATATGTATGTAACCGTTTCAGAAGGCAATCCTGAAGGGTTTGAATATTAATATCAAATGGCACTGGCAAGTAACACTTCATCACTCCATAGTATTGCTTCTGGGAGAGGATTGTATGTTCCCTGCAAGAGAGGACTGAAGTACACAGCTGCTTAGACTCTCGCTGGGCAGACCCAAGTGGTGGAAGGGAGGGAAGGTACCATCCTCCTGGGGATTTCATTTTTGTTTATTATTTCTGATTATGTCTATTTTCTTCTTAATGAAAAGAAGGTCTTGAGGTCTTTTTCTTTTAGATTTTGGACAAATCTTTATGGCTCACTCAGGCTGTGGTGTAATGTTCATTAAAACATGAAAGAACTTATCTAAAATAAATTATGAATAAAGTAATGTTTTCCCTCTCACCTACAAGGATGAAAGAGAAAGACAGCAAAAGGGAAAGACAGACAGACAGACAGACAGAGAGACAGAGACAGAGACAGAGAGAGGTTGATTTAAGCCCATCCCTCTAAAAATGTAGAGATAAAGAGTGAGCTTGAAGAACTGTATAGGACACGCACATATGAGAAGGGATAGAGTGTGTCCACTCTGGGGGCGACAATGAATCAGCTGCTGGAAAATCAGAGGCACATCTGGAAGGAGAATGTACAGCTACTTTACCTCAGGCTATGGAGAGATTCTGGTCTTAGAACACAAACTACAAGCTGGAGGGGCCTTACAGTCCATGATAACACAATTGTTTTTTTTCACATCATATTTGCATTTATCACACTAATTCCTGCCTGTTAGCTCTTGGAGGCATGGATTTTTTTTTTTTTTTTTTTTTTTTTGCGACACCAGGGATCAAACTCACAACCTCACACCTGCCAGGGCAGGCGCTTAAGCCACTGAGCTGAACTCCCGGTCCTAGTTTTTTGAGGCAGGGTCGCACTATGTAGCTCAGGCCAGCCTTGGAGGCATGGATTGAGAACAGAAAAACCTGAATAAGTTGGTATAACCCCTCATTTTATAACTAAGAACACCTGGGGAAAGTTAGAACTCCAAGATCAACACCCTAGAGCTTGTCCAAGGAAGGCCAATCTCTAAGTTTTCTTTAGTTCCATTCCAGGTGATTCCAGAACCTTGGGCACTGTCAGACAAAATCTCTGCAAGAGGAACTGGACCTAGGGTTTTTCCTCAACGTGTATGGATTTGGCCAGCACTTATTACTGAATTAGAGCAATATTTTGTTCTATGCTTGTTACATTTCTGTATTTCTATGTTTTGTGCAATCTTCTATTTAACACACCCAGTAGGCTTGTTATTACATGTTCTACATGGGCGATATTTTTCCAGAAGTTCTATCTTTCTAGAATAAGAAATAGAACCATTACCAAAGTATATTAAAGTGTTCACATTTTAACTCAAAATCTACATGCTCTCTGCTTAACTCTGTATTCTTCCATTTGGGGAATATACTTTAAGAGTACAATGGAGGACAACCTTCGCCAGTTGTCCTGGGTATGGAGGGGACATGTTAGAAGTATCAAACGTGATTTTTTATGCTTCTTGTTCCACTTATATATGAACTGATTTATTGAAAGCTGACTATATATCTATTGCAGAATATGCTCTTTTTTGGAAATATCTCATCTGGAAACTTCTAAATCCTGACATTAAGCCCGTTATTACAATGGTCACCTCTCTGTTCTCCTAGAGAGTCCCCCAAAGCCACACACTCAGCCCTTCTTCCTTGATTCATGTAATTTTACCATTCCTTGTTCTTAGAGCCTTCTTGCTGGTCACCTGTAATTACTCTTTATATATCTGAAAGAGATCTCATGTGGATTTGAGTTGCCTAAGCATCAAAAGAGAGAACATTTGATGTTTGCTCAGAGGAAAGACCCATAGGTAGAAAATAGCTTTTTCTTCATCTTTGGTAGTGTTCTCCAACTGTGCTCTCAGAAGTATGGTGTTCCAAAGGTACCCAAATATATTTTACCCCAAACAGTTCCTGTCTCCAAATAACCTTGGTAATCCAAGCATTAAACAACATTATTCCAAACCTTTCCAGGGCACTTATTATAACAGTTCTCAGGGATGTTGTGAGTTTTCAGGAGGAGAATGTGGCAGGCTGCGTTTTCATTGGGTGTACTCAACCAGTGATGCCGCTCTCCCCCCACGGTGCCACTCAGGATCAAAATTTCTGAATACAATTTGGGAAAACCTAATCAATGAAGTTGCTCACAAAATGGAACCTTTCAAAGTCTCACTTAAATCTAAAATTTATTTAGAGAAAAAGAAGAAAAAGTAGGAGTGGAACTGATTGTGTGTAGAGGGAAGGCCATGAGTTGTTCTGATTATCATCGTGGTTATTATGAAGGTTGATAATGCCGCTGGAGAACTGAATACAATTGACTAGGCAACCTGAAGTGGTAGGCCTTTTGGAAAGTGGAAACATTACATTGTAGTAGGATTATTCAAATGCCAGATACTCTGGATGTTATTAAACAGAACTGTATCCAAGCTCCTTTAACCTTATGTTGATGTAATAGTAATGACACACAAGTTATAGAACAACTCAGAAAATAATCTTGCAAAAGGAAAGAAAAAGAGAAATAAAGATAATGTTAGAGGATAAGAAATTTACTCCACAATGAGACCAGGTCTGGCTTGATTAATGGAAGCATGTCTGAGTACACTGGGAGAAGTTAGACCTTGGGTTTAGAAACTGAACTTTTCAGTAGCATAGTTACCACAGAGACAGGGTGCACTATACATTAGGGAGAACAACTGGGTCTGGCACCAGACACCCTGCGATAATGCTGTCATAAAACAACATACAGAATTATCTCCAGGGCATTGCACAGAGTTCAGGGATAGGGGGCAGTTCTTGGTCTAGAATTTGGCAGTGGAAAGACAGGTAATTCTGAAAGTCCTGCTGTCTTCAGGATACTATTGCTATAGGGAACTCCAGAGGGTTGATCCAGGTCTGTTGACAATTCTTCTCTCAGGTCCTAGACATGAGGCTCAGCCTAATCTTGACAATTCTGAGAGTTAAAGAAAAACTTCCAAGTGGATTAAACTATAAAGACGTAAGGGAAACCTGGACTGGCTGTTCAGTAAATTGGACACTCAGAAATGTTTAGCTTTTTGTTTTTTAAGGTCATGATGATACATTAGGTCTTTCATCTAAGCCCAGCTAAGTGTGATGGCCTCGTCTCTGAAATGCTTCCACAGTATCCTCATGGAGACTCTGAGGGAGAGAGTTTGGAGATGTTCCTTTAGTACCTGTGACATTCTAAATTTCATGGTCATTCGGTTGGACTTGGCTTTTTGTCTAACTGGTTGTTAGCTCCTTGAGAGAGTGGAAGTGAAATCAGAACCTGTAACTGTAATTTACAAGGCTTTTAAAAGGTGCCAAACTCAATTAAAAACATCATACCATAATGATATGTGTGCACCCATGTTTATAGCAGCACAATTTGTAATAGCTAAATCTTGGAAAACAGCCCAAATGCCCATCAATCGAGCAAAGGATAAAAAAGATGTGGTATTTTTGTACAATGGAATACTACTCAGTCATAAAGAAGGATAAGCTCAAGGCTTTTATAGGTAAATGGATGCAACTTGAGACCATACTCATGAGTGAAATAAACCAGACTCACATGTCTAAGTATCATACAGTCTCCCTGGTGTGGAGAAATTGAAAGAGTAAATAAGGTCTAGAATGGATAATACTGTGAAATGGGATGTAATTTTTTAAAAGGAAAAAGGAACTAGGGGGACGGGAAAGGAAGGAAGGGAAAAGGGAGAAAAATGCAAGGTAACCATAACATTAGTGTCTTAGTTCGTTGAAAAGGAAAGTTTGTGCTAATATCGATTGGAGAAACTTTTATGCCCATATCTCTCCATATCTCTTCCTCAGAGTGTCTACATTGAAGATGATAGTATGCAATGTATTAATTATTGTTATATTCCTATTAAATTCTGTTTTACTTTTTTCCAATAAAATTTTTTAAAAGGTGCCAAACTCTTAAAAATAAAACCAAAATGCTATACCCACTTTATAGACAACAATGCTGAGTTCTAGGTTGCTAGACAGCTGTGCAAGTCCTCAGAGCTGGTACAGAACAGATCAGGTGATTTCCCTAGCTCTCTGGCCAAGTAATTTGCATTAGGCCAATGATTCTCTGCCTGGGAAGTTAAAAAACATTGGTGCATGAACTTCATTTTCAAGTATTCAGATTTTATCAGAGGTAACATTTGGGCCTCGGTGTTAAATTCCTGCAGGTGATTTTTATGAGCCTGCAAAGTTGAGAATCTGGCCCTTCTTCACCTCTGTGACGGCACTCAGGGGTTAGGAGATGTTTATTGATTAGTTCTAAGCGTGTTTGTAGCAAGAGGAAAGAGCAATGAATGGATGAATGCCACTAAAAGTTACAGAGTGTCTCCTTAGAGGCAAAACAGAGTTTTTAAAGCTCATCAGAAGACGTAATTAAGGACTGGAGGATGCTGTTGAAATGTTCTGCACTGAGAGTTGACACCTGACCTTCCCTTGCAGGGGGTGTTGTCCTCAACCCGGCCTTTTACGGCATGCCGGGCCACACCAACATCATGATCCACGAGGTGGGGCACGTCCTGGGGCTCTACCATGTCTTCAAAGGGGTCAGTGAGAGGGACTCCTGCGATGACCCCTGCAGGGAGATGGTGCCGTCAATGGAGACAGGAGACCTCTGTGCTGACACTGCCCCCACACCCAAGAGTAAGCTGTGCCAGACTCCAGAACCTGCCAACGACACCTGCGGCATCACCCACTTCCCAGGGGCTCCGTTCAACAACTACATGAGCTACACAGGTATCACTGCAGACCTGACGCTTGTGCTATTTTAATGCTATTGGGTGGGTAAGAGTTCGGGGTAGAGAGTGGAGGTTTAGGACCTAGAGAAATTACTGAAGTGGTCATTCACATCAGAAAGTTGAAGTATTATTATTCTAGGATATTCTCTCTTTTCCATGTCTTTGAAGAACTTGAAGAAATGTTTACATATTGAGAGGTCTGGGTGACTCCATTTGCCTCCACTAGAGATTAAAAGAAAAGCACACTTTCTTCCTGGCTAGCACAAACAGGACAAAGCTACAAGCCTCCTCAAGGCTCTTTGACTTAAAGGACTTGGTGATTTGCATTCTTGTTCACTTTCCCAGGCATTTGCTCCAAAGAAGAATCTAATTGTGATGAGTAAAAAAGATTTCTGGATCAAGATTGCTCATTTTTACAGTTTGCATTATTTTTACAGTTGCTCAGCGCAATGACTCAGTTAATTTCAGCTCAGGATTCCTTTTATCTTTTATTATCTTTAAACAGACAGGTTTTCTTCTTCCAACACTGATGCTTAGCTTGCCCTCCATATACTCTGACAAAAATGGTGTTTTCTTGTCTTAAAAATAGTGCTCTCTTGGGTCCAGGAAGTACTTCATGGTTAGCTCTTGGCTTTTCTCAGTTCAGCTCCAGGATTACCTTTCTTTCCTGTCTCTCATACCTTCCTTATTTCTAGCAAAAATTAACACTAGCCAGTATCCTGATAGCGAGCATACATTTATTTATAAAATTAAGGCCTAGTTTGATTTGATGACTGATTTCAATGAGGAACGAAGGTATTTTTTCTAGTTCCAGGTATTTGTTTCTGAAATAATCCAAAAAAAGTTGAATCACCACATCCTACTCACGGCTCTGAAAGGAACAAAGAAAAATGAGCTGGTTCTGCCAGTGACCTATCAAGATGTTTCTCTTCAGATTTCTTTGTGGGGAATAACTGAGGTGCATTGAATTCATAAGCACCAGTTCTTCTCTTCTCTATCAAGGGCCCGCCAGCCTTTGACAGGGGCTAAGACCGAAAAGGGAAAGCTGAGGCAGGAGTCCTTGACTCACCTCCTTTGAGGTAGGAAGAGGAAACATTTAAGAAGCAGGATGGGATTTCACATTTGACTGATGCCTTCCTTTTAAATAGAGAAATTCCTAAAACTAAGATAACTCCTTTTTTTAACTCCATGGAAAAATGTACTTAATAGGGAGACTTTGCTGACCCCCCAAATAAGACTGAGACCACTATTCCCATCCCTGCTGTTTTCTTGCCATTTGACTTTCTTTCCCTGGAGCAACTGCACTGAGCACTCGCTAACTTTGGCCAGCATCAATGGACAATAAAGCAGGTGCCTGCGACTCCAGCCGTTCACAGTACAAGGGCCCCCTGCTAAAACACTGCCATCTTGTGGTTTGCTAAATAAGCAACCATCAGCTAAGAGCAATCCAAACTCTAGCTTTTAAGCCTTACACTGGGTAATGAGTGGCCTTGCTTTTGAAATAAGCAAGTGTTATTCCTCTGCCTGATCTTTTCCACTTTCTGGAACACGATGATGCTTTCTGGAACACAGTGCATTTATTTTTTTTCAACAAGTGTGTTTTGAGCCCAGTAAATATAAGATGTCGAGCGAGGTGCTGGTAACCACTGAGAATGAACCAGGACTCAACTCTGCATTGGTGGATTTTACAGGTTAAAACCTCTACTTCTTGTGTTTTCTTTTTTGTCTCACAGATGATAACTGCACCGACAGCTTCACCCCTAACCAAGTGGCACGAATGCATTGCTATTTGGACCTTGTGTATGAGCAATGGAGTCAAAACAGAAAGCCCACTCCCATTCCTATTCCACCCATGGTCATCGGACAAACCCCCAAGTCCCTCACTATCTACTGGCTGCCTCCTATTAGCGGAGTTGTATATGACAGGTGAGAGTGGGGCTGTCCACGGGCGAGCTGGAAAACTGTCTTTGTAGTGTTTCATGACAGGATGGATGTGAAGCACGGTCATCTACCATTAGGAGCTCTCCATGTGTGCAGCACTGCTGAGGGCTACTTCCACTAGCCTGCTCTGCTCCCAGCTCCTCAGCAGAGCCCTGAACCATTGACGTGAGCCAGTGTCCATCACATGCCCACCTCAGGGAGGGCCAGAAGAGGATAGCCAGTGTAAAAAAGGAGAATTGGAAGAACTGAAAGGGCATCTGCCTGCCTGTCTTGGGAGCTTTTCCTCTGTGGTGGGAGGATGGAGCAGTGACTTGCTACTTGCACAGTGATGTTGGGGAACCAGAAGTAAAGAAAACTTCTGCACATGGTCCTCATGTGGGTAGATGGGTGGGTGGGAATGTAAAAATTCTCACCATCTGTGCTTTGGGGCTTACACAACTCATGTGGGCATTTTTAATGCTATCTCAGCCCCCTGATGCATCCTGTGGCACCCCCCACCATGGCCACTATCCCATGGAATTGTTACTATCTGCTCATTTTTCTATCTGCCTCATTCAGAAGGCAACTACTGAGAATTAGGGGAAGAACTGTTTTCTGTATGTGCATCTCCTAATCTGTCACAATAGAACCTAATGTTTTCCTTATTGAAAAATAAGAGATATTGAAGAAAAGCATGATACCTAAAACTAAGCTTCATTCTTCCTTTGGATGTTAGTGCATGGAATTTTTTTTTTTTTTTTTTTTTTTTGCAGCACCGGGGATTGAACTCACAACCTCACACCTGCCTGACAGGCGTGTAAGCCGCTGAGCCAAACTCCCAGCCTTGGTTTTTCGAGGCAGGGTCGCACTGTGTAGCTCAGACCAGCCTTGCGCTCACGTTGTAGCCCAAGCCGGCCTTGAACTCACAATGCTCCTCCTACCTCAGCCTCTGGAGTGCTGGGATTAAAGGCGTGCGCCACCATGCCCGGCAGTGCGTGGAAATTTTTGTAAAAACCTAAGAAAAATAATGACATCTGATGAAAGAATAGGAGAATGTGGTCTTACCAAAAAGCTCAGAACCCCATCTGTGATCTATGAAGATGAGCATCTTTCAAAACCTGCCACCGCCACACCCTAAGTAACAAGATCAACTACTGTCTATTCCATCTTCTTAGGTGTGAAGCATTGTGGTAGATCTCTTATTGCACTTGTCCTATGTATTCCTTGCAGTAAGCATAGCTCCTGATATGTAAATAAGAAATCTGAGGATTAGAAAAACACGAAGAAGCCGGGCGTGGTGGCGCACGCCTTTAATCCCAGCACTCGGGAGGCTGAGGTAGGCGGAGCGTTGTGCGTTCGAGGCCAGCTTTGGCTACAACGCGAGCGCAAGACTGACCTGAGCTACATAGTGTGACCCTGCCTCAAAAAACCAGGGCCGGGAGTTTGGCTCAGTGCCTTAAGTGCCTGCCCCGGCAGGCGCGAGGTTGTGAGTTCAATCCCCGGTGCCGCAAAAAAAAAAAAAAAAAAAAAAACACCAAAAACAAACAAACAAACAAACAACAACAAAAAAAAAACACGAAGAGCTAGCCCAAGACCCCATGACTATGTAGAGGTGAATTGGGGGAATTCCATGGAAACTCAGAAAGGAGAAACATGGAACTGATGACTTCTTTGAATTTAGAGCTTTGAATTGATCAGGCAGATGGCTCCTTTTCTGCAGGTCAAACTGCCTTTGTGGGTGTGGGGCCCAGCAAATATGCTAGATATCCCTACAGGGTGTCTTTATTCCTGATAGCTTTACTGAAAGTCTGAGGAGTGGGGACACAGAGAGATAAGGACAGGGTGAAACTAGTAAATCCTTTTTTAAAGTAGTATTTCTAGGCTCCTGGGGTCTTGATATTTGTCCTTGTAACCTTAACCCATACTCAGTGGATGACATCACTCAGGGCACACAGCCCTACAAAGTAGTTTTCATTGTCATCAGCACCCAGGCTCTCATGGGCTCTGTTTGGTGACTCAGCACACATCTATGTGGTGTGTATAAGAATCATCTTCCTACAAGTGTGACCTTGTGCAGCATTGGTCAGACAGGCTGAACAGTAAGTCCTTTGTGGGTATGTGCAAACCGGAGTTTTACATCAGTTTACGTAACACATGTAAACAATTTAATCTTTCAATTCTCTCTCTGGTACAAACGTTACGATAAAGCAGACATCAGAACTGGCTTGCTGAGAGTCTGTTGGCAGAAAAGGCTGCAATTTGCTTCCTTTTCTCAGCTAGGTGGGCTACAGTTTTGAGGCCTCCCAACACGTGTGTTGGGGGACTCACGTCACATGCTCAGCAATTTGTGTCATGCCTGGAGTTATGTTTACTCCACCCTTGTAGGTATTTGGAATCCTTATGTCAGAGAGGAGTCCTAGCTACGCACGGGGCAGCAGCCCCGGAAGGGCCAAGTGCATCAGGGAAATGTGGTTTGGAGCTGCGACCACATTAGAAGTGATCACCGACTGGAGTCCGAGGGTGAATCTTAACTGCCCCTTTTAGTTGCCAGAGTACTGGACATTAGATGGTGTTTGTGACCTTTCTCAGAGGAATTTAGGAACTTGTGACCCTTGAGGAATTTACTTAACCTCTCTGAACCTGAATTTTCTCATTTATAAACAAAGGACCATCACAGGGATTAGAAATCATTTACAAAAAACACATGTGCCACAAGGTCAGATATGTGAGGTGCTCAATAAAGAGAAGCTACTGCTGCAATTAACACTTTTGTTCAAAAATACTATTTTTCTAGCAAAAACATGAATGTGCTATTAACGCATTACCTATTGATTTGATGCTTACACTTCAGATATGTGTTTCACAACTGGGCTCCTAAAAACATTCCCAAGTATAAGAGACAAGCTTTGTTAAGTGATTTTCCTTAGTTAGTTATTATTATGTCGATCTGTTATGGTCACCCCCAAAATACGGTGTTTGTAGAGCTCTTCATAGACTGCGTTAAACATCTCATAACTTCCATAAAAACAGCATGCACAGAGGAATTGCTGAATCCAACCCTGTGTTCACTCCCTGTGCTAACAGAGAGAGAATACAGTAGGTACAGAGCTGCCCAGAGCCCAAGTGGAGGAGAGAATATGAGTGGAAGTTCTTAATGGCATCTGGCGGAGTCCTAAGGGAGGAGCTGGCAGGTGCAGCAGGTGTACAAAGGAAGGAGGCTGAACATCAGTGCAATGTTCTATTGGAATGGATCTTGAGTTGTTTTGAGTAGGAGTATGCAGACTAAGCAGAGAGAGCTGGAAAGACCACCTGCCAGTTGAGAGGATGGCATGTTTCATGGAGCTAAGGGCATGATATACTTGTGGAATAGTGATATATTTACTGTAATGAGAACATAAAATCATGAGGGAACAATAGTAGTAAAGCCAGAGCTAACTGGTTAATGAGCCTTGGATAATGGTAAAGAATTCAAATATGTCCTTTTAGGTACTGGAGAGCCAAGAAAAGTAGTATTTCACATAGCTTTTATTTAATGCATGTAATTAAAAGTTGGGAGTTTAAAACATGGGAGCACATAACTAAAATTTTATTTCAAAAATTATCACCTGTCTCAGTGCGGGGAATGCAAGTGGTCTTTAATGACTTTGGATAGTCAGTGCAGAAAGGAGTTTTGTGTTGACTCAGATTGTAATTGTTTTATGTTTAATGTTCTCAGGACAGAGGTTGCCCACCTGCGTCTCCATGGTCCTCCTTTCTGACTTGCATTTTTTCCCTTCATCACCTTGAGATTTTCATGTCATCGTGAATTTTGCAAAGATGAGGTTTACCTAAGCAGGAAATGAGAAATGATCATATTTCCAGTTGCCTTCTAGGATCTCACTATTTAGTGTCACCTTCTCCCCCCAGGTCCTCCTAATTTCCTGATCATAGTTTATCTGACAAATTCCCTTCTCCACCGCTGTCTTTCCCAGGGTCCCAGGCAGCACGTGTGGCTCCTGCTCTGAAGATGGGACATTCCGTCAGTATGTCCATACCGCTTCCTCCAGGCGGGTATGTGACTCCTCAGGCTACTGGACTCCAGAGGAGGCTGTGGGTAAAGTACCATGACTTTTGATTTCTACCATAGTGGTCTTTGAGAAAGGGAGTGGAGGCAAAGGGTGGAGCAATGGCATGGTGGGGAATGGGTGTGTGTGCCCGCGTGTGTATGCTGGTGTGTTTGTGTGCTGTTGGAAATCTCTAGCTTTGGAAAGATTTCCTGGTGCCTCTGTGTCCTGAATGTCCCATATGTGCCTAATGTGGAGACCTCACGGCTGTGAAGGGACAGAGATCAGCAGATAGCTCAGAGGGACAGAGAAGTCGGCTGATCTCAGGGGTGACTTCAAGGTGAGACAAGGCCATATTCCCACTTATCCCTGGAGCTGCCTTGCCACATGACAGGATAAGGTGATTTCTCCCTGCTGGGTATTAAGAAAATAACAGAGAACCCATTGCACACGTTGGCTGGATGAGTAGGGGGGAGGTAGGGCGGACTAGGTGTTCCACACTGCTCGTTCTCAGCTGTGCTATTTTTATGAGTCTATTAATCACTGGTACTGGTTGTGCTTTGGATATGATCTAAGCTAGGCTCCTGGAGGGGGAAGATGTTTTTTGTTATCTTTTTTCCCAACCCTTCCCCAACTTCTCAGTCACATAGTCACTCAAATATGTACATCAGGGCCCTGAAGACAGGTTTCAGTATGAATGATTTCTCATTTGTAGGCCAAAAAATATTGCTGATGTGACTTTCATCACTTCCTGATGAATGACTTCTTCCACAATCGTCATCTTCAGTGCTCACATAATCATCATGTTTTGTCTTTGCTTTTTCACCCTTACATTTCTTAAGAGTCAAAAAAAAAAAAAAAAAAAAAAACCACTCGGTAAGATGTGTTGGACACAGTTTATTTGAATTATTTTACAGTCTTGACTGTGACCATAAAAAAGGAGAAGAGTGGTCTGAGTCTGCAGCATGTGATGTCATCATGGGCTCCCCGTTACTCAAGCGACAGGGCCTGGAGGAGCTGGAGTGGGCCAACTTGTGTGATTGATTGTATATGAGTTTTTTCAGAGGAGAGCTTCCAGAGAAGAATGGAAAGTGAATATAAAATTTACTGCATTGGACTCATGTAGAGATTGGCATTTAATAAAAGGACATTTCTGTGGCAAACAGTTTGTTCTGTGCTGGGGCTTTAATGCCTGTTTGACTCTCTAACCCAGAATTTTTTTTTTTTTTATTCTTGGGAAAGTTCAAAGTTATCCAGTTGAGGTGAAAGGAATTTTAAGTTCTGGATTACAACTCATATCTTGAGGCAAACCAAATCAATTTTTAGGGCCTCTACTTCATGGCTAACATGAGGTCACAATGGAAATCTTCTAAGCAGTGTTGCTGCTGGGTGACATTTCCAGGGCCTTTGCTCTACTACATTTTTGGAATAAGCATTGAAAAATTCTGCTAAGAAAAGCTGGGATTCCCTTGCTTTGAAATGGTTGAAATCTTGGTCAAATTTAAAATGTACACAATAATAGTAACTGAATCCTTCACAGAGTATGCACAGACATGGAGTCACAGATATGACAAAATAAAGTTAATGGCACTTAATGAACACTTTACTGGCCACCAATTACTTTCTAAATGCTACAGGGAGTAGAAAATTGAACTAGATGTGCTTCCTTATCTTGCTGGCAAGCACTCTTCTAATTTCACAATTGAAAATAACTCTCAGCATCATCTCATAATCCTCTATTTCCTTATATTCTTTCATTATTTCAAAGACATTACTACTTGAAATAATACTTTGTAATTTGTTTCATCTATCTCACAGTTGTATGGCACAGGGACATAAGGTGTTCATTATCTCTAATATCTAGGTTAATGCTAGGTGTAAAGGTGATCTACAGTCAACTTTTGTTGAATGAGTAAATGAGTCAATTTATAATGTAGGCAAAAACCCATAATGACCGTGAGATACAACACTCCACACACACACACACACACACACACACACACACACACACACCGATTTCAGTTCTCTGGGCTTTGGAATGTTATTTTTCAAATGCTGCATGACTGAACAATTCTAGTTTTTGCAAATGTAGACACATGATTTTTATGAAACATTGTCTAGATCTTTCATTCTAACCTAGTAAGGGAGGCGTTTAATACTAGCACTGGTTCTATAAGAAAGAAAATCAAGGCTTAGAAAGATGCTACAACCACACAGATATTGACATGGTTCCAGGCAGAGCTTAACTCTGTTTGTTTCTAATTGAGCACTCACTCTTCAGTTCTTCTCAGGTGATGTGAAAGCAAACCACTTTGCATGAACTATTTCCACAGGCTGCCCTTAACGTATTTGTGACTTTTTGCACCATTACATTTTTACTCAGCTACTGAATCTCCTTTACGTCCTATTTAGTCCTACGTGCTCATGTTTCTTGTCTGTCATTTCCTTCATGGCGTTACCTACTTGCTTATACATACCTCAACTTAAAGGGAAGCACCAATGAATATTTTTAAGTCTGACTAGCAGTTGAGGTGCTGCGGTGACAAGATGGGTCCTTAGGAGATAAAAGAAGTTTTGTGAAGGGCACTAAAAGAGTGTAGTGAAATCTGAAATGAGCATTGTATTGCAGAAGCATTATGTTATCATAAATTCTTTCCTGCTTAAGGGTTCTTGAAGGCATAGCTTAACTTGTCTGTGTCAACTTTTAAGATTCCACCTAGGATCTGGTCACACCATTCCCAATTTCTTGCTGTCTTCCCTTGTTAAAGGGCACCGTGTAGAGGCAGTAAGGCAAGCTGTCCACCATAGCCGTTACCATTACACTTTTGTCCTTAATGATATGTAAGATATAGTCCCTAAACTATCCAACTTCTATGGGAATTCTAAGTCTTTCATTCTTTGTTTCTCATCTAGCTGCTGATTTGGGCTACTCCTTTCAGACCTGTGGTGGTGGTTCCTGACTTGTATTTCCGCTCCTCTTCCTCAGGGCCTCCTGATGTGAATCAGCCCTGTGAGCCAAGTTTGCAAGCCTGGAGTCCTGAGCTGCACCTCTACCACATGAATATGACAGTGCCCTGCCCCGCAGAAGGCTGTAGCCTGGAGCTGCTCTTCCAATACCCGGTCCCAGCTGACACTCTCACCCTCTGGGTCACTTACCTCTCCATGGATTCCTCCCAGGCACTGTTTGACACAGAGATCTTGCTGGAAAACCAGGAGTCTGTGCACCTGGGCCCCTTAGACACTTTTTGTGACACACCTCTCACCATCAAACTGCACGTGGATGGAAAAGTGTCGGGGGTGAAAGTCTACACCTTTGATGAGCGGATGGAGATTGATGCTGCCCTCCTGACTTCTCAGCCTCATAGTGCTTTGTGTTCTGGCTGCAAGCCTGTGAGGTACCAGGTTATCCGGGAGCCTCCCTTTGCCAGTGGCTCACCCATGGTGGTGACACACCCTCACAGGAAGTTCACGGACATGTGAGTTGGGCAGGAGGGCCTTCTGAAACATGGGGTTCATGGGGCCTTAGGG
The DNA here is from genome assembly GCA_004363535.1 of Dasyprocta punctata. Taxonomy (NCBI): domain Eukaryota; kingdom Metazoa; phylum Chordata; class Mammalia; order Rodentia; family Dasyproctidae; genus Dasyprocta; species Dasyprocta punctata. The sequence continues at coordinate 88,726 of RJWM01001281.1, read as the reverse complement.
TCAATTTGGTTTCTCATATCTCCACATTTTAATGTTCTGACATGCCATTAGTTGGAAGAATGCTGAAAATCTGAAAGAAGATTTTATTTTAGAGTGGCATGTCAGAGATGAAGAAAACATTTTCCCATTGTTCTGATTGCTGATGCCATCATTAGGACTGTGGGAAAAGAGGTTCCTGTATGAGGTCTTTCTGTGGGACTGAATGTGACTGTTGCAAATAAGTTGATCAGCATCAGATTCTTCTGTCTGGTGACAATTTAATTTCTGATACAGCTTTCTAATAACCTGCTGCAGCTCCTACACCATTCAAAAGTACAGTCAGCTCCTCCATATTTAAGCGAAAATGCTGTAGGCCTGGCAGGCATGGTGCTCAGCTTCAGGACTCCTTCAAAATATGTGTTTCATTCTTTCTGCTTTTCTCATTTCTCTTTCCTTATCTCTTCTTTCCTTCTCTCCTAATTCTTTTTTCTCTTCTTTTTATTATTTCTCTTTACATTTAGTGAGTTCTACTGTGTTTCTAGTACCCTGTGCTCAATGCTGGGGACACAAAGATAAATTCTTTATCTATAAAGAATCTGGTTTCTGCACCAGGAGACTGCTATCTCCAAAGGCAAATGTCCTCCACCTTATAATTTTCCTCAGAAGTTACAGTGAGGGCAAAACCAGGATAAAATTAAGTTTTATCAGAGGTGCTGTATCAGTTTTTGTGGCAGGAGAAATCATCACAGAATGTAATAAGTTAAAACAACAAACATTCATGATTCTATGGATCAGCTGGGTGTTTTCTTTTGGACGGACTTGGCCAGAGCCAGATGGCCTGGGATGACCTCATGTTCATATTGGAGGCCTCTGCTGAGACAGCTGCCATGACCGGGAAGAAAAGGACTCTTTTCTCGTGGTCTCTCAGGTTCTGAATTGAGCTGCTTTGGATGGGTTCCCAGCAGCAGAGAGGGCAAGCCCCCATTACTTGCATTTCTCTGATCTAGGGTTTGTATTACTCAAGATAGTGTCCCACTAGCACAAGTAAATCAGAGCCTGGGGTGGGCATGGCCATGTGGCACTCTACTGTAGCTACAAAAAAGGGTCCACCTTGAGATTCAGTACATTTTCTTACCATGTTTGCTTTTTAATGAGAATTAGAGGATGACAAAATGGTAGAAATACTAATGCAGAGTGAGCGAGTTGTAAAACAAAATAAAAAGTTTTGAGCTTCTGAGGTAAAATGGTTAATGTGGCATTTGTAATCTAACAGTATCCACAGGCACATAAGTGTGTAAGACCAGTAATACCTCATTTTATGGGTAGAAAACTGAGGCTGGACTTCAGTTTGGTTGAGTAGCTAGTAAATGTCAGACTGAAGATTAACATTCAATTTTCCAGTTGAATCTTACCTCCATCCTCCTTTGTAAGTCGCACACTCAGATCATTGAAGGCCTGGGTTACCTGTTACTAGGTTTTTCCCACAAGAAGACAAAACACGTGATGAAGTTTCCATTCAAACCTTTCCCCAGCCACAGAACAGTGTAAGACTCTATGCGTAGCTGGACAAGAAGTCTGATGGAAATCCGTGAGGGGAAACTAGCAACACTGATTAAAAACTAAAACTGGTTTTACTGTAGCAATATCTGGCACTCACGTGAAAGGATTGCTTCTCTCAAAAGGAAAACTAATTTAAAGATTTTAAAGTTTAAATATTTATGTGTCATTACTATTAAAATACCTAAAGGCCAGCAGAGAGGTTTTGGAAGTTACTTTTGAAACCCTAAGACATTTCCTGTGCACTGGTTCCTGCATCAGGTGAGAGGATAGAGACTCTTTGGTTGAACTCAAGAGTCTACTAAAGCAGGAGGACTTGGTAGATGATGAATGACAGCCACTCATAGCATTTCAAGCAATCTTTTGAGGTCTTGTCCTCCTCAGTAAGCCCGTCTCAGACTGACTTTGGTTATGGTTTTCCAATCATGGCCAGGACTGGACAAAATTAAGAAAAGGACAGCATTTGTCTTTGGAACCAGCAGCCCCCTTTCACAGGTACTTTCTTCTCCTAAATGTCCTACCACCCACATTGTTCACCTGATCACTGCACTTGACTGTAGAGAGTCTAATAAATTCTTCCTATCTTTCATGAAAGCATCATTCCTGGTATTTGGAGGTAGAGAGTAACTTAATATATTTTTAATTGATTTTATCCTCCCTAAATTGGTGATGGAAAGTATTCTTACTTCCTTTCAAGAGACAGTTGCTCTTACTCCTAAGAATTTAGTCTCTTTAAACAAGAACTATCTTGAGAAAACTGTGATCCACAGGCTTAGGAAGATCCTAGACTGATCCCACACTCTAACGCCTTCATCTGCAATTTCTTTGATCACTTGGAAGGTGCAGAACACCTTTTCAGTAGTTGTTTTGTTTTAACTTGGTTAAAACCCACTTGAAAACCAACTTTCTAGATCGTCTAGGACTGTTACATTTACTGCTAATTCAGCAAGCATTTATTGCATATCTACCATGTAAAATTTATAAGACATACATGAATAAATGTTTCGAATGTTATGCTGCTTTGTAGGATTGTGCCCTGATCTTTGTTTTAGGCAATGCAACATTTTTAATATCTGTGGTCCCTTAGTACTGTCCCTAAATTCTTTCAAACCTTTTACAAAGGATCCAGGCCAGGTCTCATTTTGTGAATATCACAGTCACAAACCCATTGGTTTCCACAGGGAGGTCACACCTGGACAAATGTATCAATACCAAGTTCAGGCTAAAGCTGGAGCAGAACTGGGAGAACCTTCACCTCCTCTGCACCACATTCATGGAGCTCCTTACTGTGGCGATGGAAAGGTGGAAAAGTGAGTATTGGCGGGGGGGTTATGAGGGCAAGGTCATTCTGGCCTACTCTGATCGGGAGGCTCAGCCTTCAGTTTGGGTCTGACTTGTTTGGAAATGTAGGGGGCAAGGCGTTTTGTGATTCTAGAGTTGAAATTACAAACTCTGGGACCTGATAATGAGTTTGAGACATCACTGACATCTCTGTATAATTAGAGAGTGATTCAGTTTTATTTAGAACCCATCCCAGAGTATAGAGCTATTGGAGTTGATTTTCTGGGGTCCCCTTAAGGTCTCAGTGAACAATTGTGGGGCAAAAATTTAGGAAAGAATTTACATTGAAGAAGGTTCCTTATTCAATGATGTTGAAAGAGAATAGCTTTTGGACCAGTGTTTTGCCCTATACTACTAACTAGTTCTGTGATTTTACTAACTAGCTGTGTGATTTTACTAACTAGATATGTGATTTGAGGAAAGTCAGTTGCTCATTTAACCCCTAAAAGCAATAATTACAATGTAATTCCAAAGTACTCTTTAAGCATCACTAAGGTGAAGATGGAAACAATTCTATAGCTTTTTAATATCCTATGTTCCCCTCTCTGTTGTTTTGTGATACTAATATGGGGGACTAATTCTTTCTGATTTCTCTGGGGCTTTCACAGTTTAAAAACTGAGAAATCCCTGATGCCAGGAAAACCATAGCAGTTGGTCGCCTTACACCAACTTATTCTTAATGCTCATCAAACCTAATTTGTTATTTACATAGAGCTGCTGGGAGTAAGAGGCTGAATGGCCAGACGCTGTAATTCGTTCCACATTCTGCATTTCTCAGACCAGGTGAAAATATATTGTATCATAAAACCTTAATGGGAATCAATTCTGCATCCTTTCTTGGGATTCCATCCCACCATTTATAATCACTGGACATCATTTATCTTCTCAGTCTCCTAAGAACTTCCAACTGTAGTATAAGCCTACTCCTCTGCACAGAAGTATAGACACTGAATGTTTCCAGATGTCGTTTATATATGGAAGCTACTGAGATCACTTTAATATGCAGTCTTTGCTGGTTTGTTGCCCTACACTCCCACCCTCCGCCTAGCTCAGCCTCCACCTGCTGTCTCCTTCCTGCAACTCAGATGGAATTTCTCCCTGAAGCTGCTTCACATGTGTGCAGAACAAGTCCGTTGTTGCTGTTGTGCTTTTCTCCATTCTGCCCACTTTATCTTATATCTGCACCCCACAAATCAAGATGTTTGAAGCCTTGGTTACCACTGCTGACCTGGCTCAGCTTTCCTTTAACAAAATACCCTGCCCTGAATCGTAGTGCCTGTTCAGGACATTCTCTGGTGATGCTGATGAGGCCCTAGAGTACTACATTTGCTTGGGTGGTGTGAGGCAGCAAGGGATGCAGGGTTCTCCTCCTAGTTTGGTATTCACATTTACTCTTATGCCTTGAAGCAAATTCACCAGATACAGCACTTTTTGACTACTGAGTCACAAGGTTCCCTATCAGAATGCACTTTTAAGCTTCTAGCTGCATTTCTCCTGTGTAAAGTAATTACTGTCTCATGCAATGGGAAGAAATCTTTGAATTCCATCTCGGCCTGAGATGGGGGTACACTATTGCACTAAAACAAAAAGGAGCTAAACATAGCTTAACCCACCTGTGTAGCAGTTGGCAATGAGACAAAGGAGGACCCTGCAAAATTGAGCAGTATTGACTCAGAAATTGATCACGTCAGTGTGTGCTGTCCAATATAGGAGACACCGGCACATGTAGGCCTGGAGGCTTTGAAATGTAGCAAATACAGCTAAGAAATTGAATATTTAATTGTATTTGATATTAAATAATTTAGTTTAAAACCTGAAACTCAATTTGGTCTCTAAAAAACCTTGCAGTATAACTTAAAATTTCGGAAAGATTTGGGTGAATGAATCTATGTTTTAAAGTATAAATTTTATGAAATATAAATAAAAATCAAGTGTTTAAATTGAGATACTTTCAAGTGGAAAATACACATTCAATTTCAAAGGCGTAAGATGCAAAAATGAATGTAACAGCTCATCAATAATTATATACCCATTAAAAGTTGATGTGATATTTTAGGTATACTAAGTTGGATAAAATATATTATTAAAATTAATTTTGCTCATATCTTTTTACTTTATTAATGACTACTGAAAAACATAAAATTGTGTGTGACTCTTACATTTTTATTGGACAGCATTTTCATTGGACAGCACAAGATGATACCCAGTCTGCTTGTATTAATTTTTTAGATTACCTTCAGAATAAAAATATAAAATTAAGAGCCTCCAAAACTATGTTCCGGAGCCCATGTAGAGAAACAGTGATGTCGGTTAATCCTCCCTCTTTGATGAGCACATGGAAATATGAAGTTTTGGGGACTTCCTGAGTATCACACATCTGATTATATCCCTGCTGTGACATCTTTTCTTTGAATAATGTTGCCTTTGGTAGAAAAAAGAATGTGAAATTTCCTTAATTTCCTCAGTTAGGCTTTTCTCGTCCTTTTCCCCTTCCTTCTACTTCTTGTCCTTTCTCCACTTTCAGTCTATTGTACAGAATATAGTTATTGGGCTGGAGGTTTATCTCAGTGCTAGAGTACCTGTCTGACATGCACAAGGCCCTGAATTGCATTCCTAGCACTGCAAAAGATATGATTATTAAATTACTGCATCTATAGTATACTTTTAATTCATGTTAAAGCATATCCAATTATTTAGTTATTAATCTATCCCCGTTAGGTATACTTTAAATTATAGTTGAGCCATTCATGATACCGTGGATCTGAAAACCTTTCAGTGTTCCAAAGGCCTTTATCTATTGAGTTGAAATGTATATCCATTTTGGGCATGGTGAAAAGTCAAGGTTAGTAACCTCCATCCACTCTGCAATATCCAAATCTTTGTTCTTTCACAGGAGTTTCAACCCAAGTGTATCTATTTTGTTCTCATAACATTCTTCATATTCCTTTCACTGTAAAGTAACTTACACCCCTTAGCCCATATTTAGCCATCAATTACATTAGCTTTTGAAGTTTCAAAATGACATATCTGCTTCTCAAGATCATTTTCCTCCCTGCAATATATAACAGGTGCCACCAAGTTCCAGTAGAGAGTTTGGACAGGGACCTGAGCCCTAGATATGCCCTAGACTTAGTCACAGTGGAACTAGTTGTGTCCTTTAGTGGTACACAAATAGGAGCTTCAACTCTGTAAAATTCCAACTTTCACAACTGTATATAGATAAAAATAACAACAAAAATACAAATAAATAGCATATAAAATGAATAGATAACAAAATCATAAAAATAGAGAAGTTTCCTTCTCTTCAAACTAGCTATTCATTTTTTCTTCTTTATAAATGGCCAAATGACTTAAGTGAAATTACTTTTAACTGATACATAAAAATATACATATAAATGGAGTGCCATGTGATGTTTTGATGTATGTACATATTGTATAATGTTCAAACCAGTTTAAATGCATCCATCTCATCAAATATTTAATTGTCCTATGGTGAAAACATTCTAAATCTTTTCTTTGGACTTTTTGAATATTCAGTACATAACCACTATCTGCACTCACCTACGTGTTCAATGGAACACTAGAAATTTTCACTCCTCTCTTACTGTAACAGTGTCCATTTAACGAATTTTCTCCGTCCCTTGCTCTCCCCTACACTGTCAACCTCTGGTAACCACAGCACTATTTTCAGCCTATTATGTGATCAACTTTTTTAGGTTCTACATGTGAGAGCAAGTGGTACTTGCCTTTCTGTGGCAAGTCTATTTTATTCAATATATTGATTCCCAGCTCCATCCATATTATCACAAATGACTGAATTTCATTCTTCTTTGTGACCAGATAGTACGCCATCATGTATATGTTCCACATTTTCTTCATCATGTATCAGCATAGCTATTGTGAATAGTGCAGCAACACACATGGGGGTGCAGATATCTCTTTAAAATACTGATTTAGTTTCTTTTGGACACATACTCACTAGTGGGATTGTTGAATCATACGGTAGTTCTATTTTTATTTTTTTAAGGGTCGCCCATTCCGTTTTAATTTGCATTCCCATCAAGTGTGCAATAATCTTTTCTCCACATCCTTACCAGAACTTGTTACCTTTAGTATTTTTGATAATACTAATTCATATTGAACTGAAGGATTATCTCAGTGAGGTTTTGATTTGCATTTCCTTGATGATTAGTGATGTTGAACATTTTTTCATGTACCCATTGGGCATTTGTAAGTCTTCTTTTGGGGGACGTTTGTTTCCAAATTTTATTGGAATTTTTTTGTTCTTTTGCTATTGAATTTGGGGAACATTAAGTAGCTACTTGTCAGATGTAGTTTACAAATATTTTCTTACTTTTTTTTCCTTTGTCATGTAGAAACTTTTTAGTTCATTATAATTCCATTTATGTATTTTTGCTTTTATTTCCTGTGCTTTTCCTTCTTGTCCAAAAACTCCTTGCCCATTAGAATGTCCTGAATGATTTCCTCTATGTTTCCTTCTAGTAGTTTTAAAGTTTTATGCCTTATATTTAAGTATTTAAGCCATTTCAAGTTGATTTATGACACTGCTGAAAGACAGGAGTCTAGTTGCATTCTACATATGTATATCCAGTTTTCTCAGTGTCATTTATTAAAATGCCTTCCCTTTCTTCAACATGTGTTCCTAACACGTTTGTCAAAAATTGGTTGTAGGTATGTGGATTTACTTCCAAGCTCTGTATTCTGTTCAATTGCTCTGTGTTTGTTTTTGTATTAAGACAGTTCTATTTGATTAGGAAAGCTCTGTAGCATGACTTCAAATCAAGAAGTATAATCCCTTCTACTTTATTCTTTCTACTCAAGATCGTTTGAATTCTTGAGTTTTTATGTGTGTATGTGGTTCTATATAAAATTTAAGGCTTTTTTCCAGTTATATCAAAAATGTTATTGGTATTTGCATAGGGATTACATTGGCTTTGTAGATCATTTTGAGTAGCATGGGCATTTTAACAACCCATAAACATGGGGTGTCTTTCTTTTTGTGTGTGTTTGTGAGTGGTGTATGTCCCCTTCAATTTCTTTCATCAATGTTTCGTAATTTTCATTGTAGAAACTTTTCATCTCATTGGTTAAACTTCTTCCTAGGTATTTTTTTAAATGATTGTAAATGGAATTGTTTTCTTGATTTTTACTTTAGTAATTGGCTATTAACATATAGCAGTGCTACTGATTTTATAAACTATTATAACTAGTAAACAAATTCAGCAAAATTGTAGCATACAAATTGGTTATTTCTAAGATTCCATTTGTTTTATGATTAAATTGACCTTTTCGAAGCTTATAGCCTTTACCACAGACACTATCAGGACTCTCAAGGGGATCTCTGAGGTATTATTTTAGTCCTAAGTAACTAGGAATCTTCACAACCTCATAGACATGCTTATCAATAATCATTGTTTAATTTGATTAAGCAGGACACGTGTCTGTATGTTTAAAATGGGAGCATCCTCATAGCTCCTATTTAATCCATCTTTAACTTTTACATATACAATGAAGAATTTTAGGAAATTAAAATGATGATAGCTGAAAAGAAGAAAATATTTTATCTTCATCTGGATGTCTAATTCTAGGAGCTTGGGAGAGGAGTGTGATGATGGTGACCTGCTGGACGCAGATGGATGCTCGAGAGCGTGTAAACTAGAAGAAAGCTTCAACTGTGTGGGTGAGTTTAGGAGTTCCTGCCTAGGGTTATTGTGTCTTATTTTTAGATCTATCTCAGTGTATTTTTCGAGTCCTTAATATTGTGTAACACTTAACTTAGTGGTACTAATAAAAATAATAACATGTTTTTTTCCAGGTACTAAATATTTCACATATATTATCTGCTTAATAATTACCATAAGTATGAGGAAACTAAACTGAGGCACAGAAGCCTTAAATAATTTGTGTTCACTTATATAGCTAGAAGTGGTGAAGTTAGAATTTGAGCCAAAGAAGTACAGTTCTAGAATCTCAGGTTGAACTGTAGGTTAGTGCTTCCTACCTTAATGTTACCAAGAATTTCCTTTGGGCTATCTTGTGTAGCACCAAAATGTCCCATGAGTAGCACAATCTTACGGGTTCTGCAAACAAATTAAGGTAAGGGATCATTCTAAGCCAAAGGAAATGCAGGATATCTTCTGATGTCTGTCTTTAATAGATAAAATCATGAAGGATGAAGGACAGATGTATCTTAGTCCTAAAGAATCACTGGAAATAAATAACTGGGTCATTTTTACTCTAGACCTTTGGAACTTGGGAAGATAACTTACACTTCTCCCTGTTCTTACAAAAGCTACCATCAATAGGTTTCTTAGATGCACATTATTTTCTGTTTCTGTCTGCATACAAAGCAACAATTCTATAGAACATAACCATACTTCAATATTATTTTAAATAGCAGTGCATTTAAAACTACTTTTTCATTTTGTGTGGGGATAAGTACCAGGACCTCACACTTGCCAGGGAGGTGCTGTGCTGCTGAGCTACATCCCCATCCCTACTTTTGCATTTCTACATCTTAAGATAAAGTAGGATATGATTATAATTATGGAGAATTTATTAAGGTTTCAGGTACTCTGCAGAACACCCAAATGCCCCTGCTCTCTAGAGCCACAATGGAATCATAGAATCTTAATGTCCATCCATCTGTCTGTCTATCTATCCATCCATGCACCCATCATTCATCCATTTAAAAAATGCCCATGATATACCATGTACTCAGTGGTACCATATATTCAGTGTTCGTCCTGTACCAAAAGTATGACAGAGACTCACTTGCTTCATGTGTACAATCTAGTAGTGACTTAGAATCCAGCTTCATTTTCTAATGGAACTCCTTCTACCAGACCCTGTGTGATAAGCTTGTAACATCTGCTTTTACAATTCTAGCACTGAAGAATCTACTTTGAAACAGACCGTTTTGCTTAAAAATGATCTCATCGGTTGTACAATTTTTCTACTTTTCTCTAGTTTGTAAACTGAAGTTTAAAACATCTCAGTGATTCTTCCAAGGGCATGCAACAAGGCCTCGGCAGAGCCAGGCCTGGAACTCAGTTCTCCCATGCTCAGTCAAGTGCATTTTCCTTGCTACAAAACTACAGAGAATACATTTTTCCTTGTTTTATTTGACTACCATTCAGATATTTGAAATGCCTCCTCATTATTCTCTTTTCCAATACAAACACCCCCTCATGTGATTAGGTTTCCAGACCCTTTCCTATTTACCCCATCCTGGCATGCTTTGTGTGGTCAATGCCCAGAGAGGAATCCAATACTCCAGATGTGGTCTGGCTGTGCAGAATATGCTGAAACGATCACCTCCCTCTTCTGTGCACAAGTATCTGTTAATGCCACCTCTGTTTGTATTGTCTCTTTCTGGTAGCCACATAGTGGTCTCATATTGAAAATAAACATACATTCTCCAAACAATGTGCATTGCCACTGCAGCTCAAGTCTCACTTAACTGAAGAGCAGACTTGACTTTATTTCTATCACATTGCATCCCATAAAGTTTGACTCATATGCCCTTAGCCTGTAACTCCAGTAAGACTACATCTAAATTATTTTAACTATACTTAAATACTATATTTAAGACTATATTTAAATTCCTTACTGGGTAAGGTTAAAGTGGGATGGTCTACCATTAGACATCCTTTACAATGATCAGTAAGTTTATTTTATGCTAAGGATATCATTCTATTTCACTAGAAACCTGGCATGGTGGCACCCCTACCTGTAATTCTAGCATTCTGTAAGGCTGAGACAGGAGCATTGCATGTTTGAATTCAGCCTAGGTAACTTAATGACTCAGCAAGACTCTGCTTCAAAATAAAAACTGAAAAAGGACGAGGGATGTAGTTTAGTGTAAAGGCCATGGGCTCAATTCTAGTTCTGAGAGAGAGAGAGAGAGAGAGAGAGAGAGAGAGAGAGAGAGAGAGGGAGAGAGAGAGAGAGAGAAAGATTTGAAGAAACTATTTGAAATATATTTTTAAAGTAGTCTGTAATTTTCAGATGGATTTCTAAAAAATGACAGGAATTTTAATCCTACAGTAAAAGAAAAGCATACAAGCAAAAGCAGTCACTTGGTTAAAATTGAAAAACTATACATATAACTGTTATAAATAATGATAAAGACAGAGCGAGACTGAGACAGACAGGGACAGAACTAGAGACAATGAGAGAGGAAGATATGAATCATCATTCCGAAAGCACATATCCTAGCTTTGGGGAAGAGATTGTGGTAGACTGGCTTTGGGGGAGACACTAGGGTAAGATAGACTTTGGAGGGGAGCCTGGAGTAGGGCATAGGTTTCATAGAATACAGGAGTCGAAAGCCCCAAATAGGCTTAGAAAAGTGAACTATGAAGAGTGGTTTACTCCTGGCACGTAGAGATAGATTTACTACAGAAGAACATGAGGACATTATTATGGAAAATAATTAATAATAATATGTTGATGAGCCACTGAAAAATTATTCGAACATCCCTGTGGGGGTGCTGTGTAGAAATAAATGCATAAAGCGTGTTACAGTAACAGTGAATTCTACTAATGATTTTGCTGACTATGTACCTAGGTGTTGATTTATTTTGAGTATTGATCTTATTTTTAATTGTCATGGTACTTTAAGTAGAAATAAGAAAGTGGAGATATGCTGTTAACATTAATTGTCCCATATTTTGTAGAAAATGAAATAGAACTTCATAGATAGCTTTGTAACTACTTCTCAGCTTTCCGTATTTGAAGAAATCAAGCTTACATGTCTATTAAGGGTTAGTACTACTGGCTTAGGCAGAATTATCTTAGGAAACTTACTTGGTGATACAAGTTTGCTTTACAACTCCAACAATGTTCTCCAAATACTCCTTTCCCCTTTGCTTGCTTTGTCTCAGAGTGACAGGGGGCCACTGACCCTGTATCCTCTAAGCCTGGCTCAAACCAAGTTCTACTACTTCTCAGTCATGTATCTTTTTATGTCATTTGAATTCTTTGAAACTCAGATTTCTCATCTATTTAATAAACCAAAAAATACACACTCACAGGTTTTCTGAAACTAAGAGTAGTAATTCATGGGTAACTCCTGATAAACCTGAAACCAATACTGATTTAGGTACAGAGTAATCACACAGTCAAAGAAGCACAATTCAGGGGGAGAAAATGAGGGATTTCTATACCATTAAGTGAGAAAATCTCTCAAAAAATTTAATATTTTAAAACTTGTGGAGGGGATTCAAGTGTATAATATATAACACCACTTATTTGAGTTCCCCTTTTATCTTACATCTCTTCTATCTCTAGCTTCTCCTGAGTGTTGCAGTCAACTGAAAAATTGCCCATGCCCAGCCTATAGCTTGTGTTCCTTTCCCCCCAGTCTCAATGCCTCCTCTAACTCGACTCTGCAGGTGGTCTCTACCTCTCCTCCAGTGAGCAAGCAACCTTCTTGTTCAGGAATGTGGGGCCTGTGCATTGGGAGTGGGCTTTCTACTGTCTAAAAAGCACAGGGTCCACCTTAGTGGGCTAGAGAAGAAAATCTGTAAAGATTCTCATGCTACTTCTTCCCATAAAATATAAAAACACTCTTCAGGGGTCATGTGTGCTTCTTCGCAGGGGAGCCAAGCCTCTGCTACAGGTACAGGGGAGACGGCATTTGTGAGCCTTTCGAGAAGGAAACCAGCCTTGTAGACTGTGGCCTCCACACTCCCGAAGGATACTTGGATCAGTGGGCTAGCCAGGCTTACTCCTCTCATGAGGACAAAAAGAAGTGTCCTGTTTCCCTGGTAACTGGAGAACCTCATTCCATGGTAAGTTAAGCCAGATGCCTGGAGCCAAGGATAAGCCAAAGTGTGAAGGGATACTCTTAGATGTGTACTGGGAGTGCCCCAGACTTTGAAATGAAATCTTGTCCTATATTAAGTGAAAGGCTTCTACATTAGCAGTGGAATCCTACTCCTCATGCTCAAACCATTTAACCTCATAAGTTTTCATATAGATACTTTCAATTATGTAGTGAGTAACTCCAAGGTATACACAAGCATCTCAAAATTTAACTTATAAGAACTTGTATCAGAAATTACATTTAAGCTCTGTGGTTGGGAGGGTTTGTTTTAAAAGAAGAAAAAGAAATAGTAAGAAATCAGAAGGGCCGGGTGTGGTGGCACACGCTTTTAATCCCAGCACTCGGGAGGCTGAGGTAGGAGGAGCGTTGTGAGTTTGAGGCCGGCTTGGGCTACAGCGTGAGCACAAGGCCTGCCTGAGCTACACAGTGTGACCCTGCCTCAAAAAACCAGGGCCTGGAGTTTGGCTCAGTGACTTAAGCACCTGACAGGCGCGAGGTTGTGAGTTCAATCCCTGGTGCCGCGCAAAAAAAAAAAAAAAAAAAAAAAAAAAAAAAAAAAAAAAAAAAAAAAAAAGAGAAATCAGAAGGTCTAGATTACACTATTGGATCCAACTAATATTACTATTATTACATGATTTTAAACAAGTTACTTAACCTTTCTGGGCCCCACACTCATATGTAAACAAGTACATTAATATCATTTGCATTTATCTGAATCATGTATTATAAGGTTCAAATGAGATTTAAAATATATATTAAAGATCAAAGTATAATTTGCCTTAAAGAATTATTATTATTATTGAAGAAGTCCTGGAAGTAATATTAAATACAAATCCCTAATTGCACAATTTTCCTTGAGTACCCCCCTAAATAGATAAGAGATCCTCTGAGGACTCTAAAATCTTATACAATTGATATTTATGAAATATTATTAGATACTGAGAAGGCTAGGGGGTCTTGGCTCTTGTGAACCATTCCAGATCTCTCATTTGATGTAGTAATAGGCAGTACAGTCCTTTCAGAGAAGTGAAAGCTCTCCAGGAATTTCAGGTCAGGGTTAAATAATTGGATTTCAGCCTTAGGAATCAATCTCTGAAGATATTAATGAACCTCCCAAGGTTGATGTACAGCTAAATATCTCATCAAAGACTCTGGCATCTTCAAGATTGTGGATCTTCCATTGTTGGCTACAATTTTCTTCTGCCCACCCCTAACATCACTGCTGATGCCCTTAATATTTCAAGTAGGAAGAAAGGAGCAAACCAGTGAGAAGTTGGTGTATGTCAGTTGAATCTTTCCCTTCGTGCTAGGAAAATGGAACCTTTCTGGAAGTTCAACACTATAGACTTCTAGTCATATCTTACTGGATAGGTCCAGGCTACTTTGTCTGTCTTGGTTGTAGGAGCCCGAGGAGATGATTATGGAACTGGATAACCTTGAATAAAGTTGGAATTTGTTAAAAGTAAGGAAAGAGAAATGGTATAATTAGGCAACTAGTCCTTCCCACCACAGTCTCTCAGACCAGTTTTGGCTACTTTCTTTGTAGAGTCCTGGCGCCCAATGGCAGAAAGACAGTAAAGTTTGAAGATTCTAAGTTAGTGACGTCTCTCTGAAGTGGCTTTTAGTCTGTCCTGTCTGTCTTCTCTAAGTGAAATGAGAGAGTTTCCTGGAGTGTTGCTTCCTTGGCTCCTTTACTCAATAGCCAAAGCCTCAATGGCTTCCTGAATCAGTAGTCTCCCTTTAGATGTCTATTGATGCTGCATGACTAGGACCTGTAACCATCATTCAAGAAAGATTTCCTCTGCTGACCCATGGATAAGTTGCCTGAAATGTGCTAGGTTTATTCTTTGGGGAAGATCTCTGGGTTGATTGATGGTGGACTGAGAGTTCTCCTGTGTGATTTTCTACACTGGCATGTTACTGTAGATGGGGGTCCACACCTCTAATTTCAGCACTTTGGGAGACTGAGGCAGAAGTCTAGAGTTCAAATCCAGCCTGACAATTTAACAGCTTAGGGAGATTGCATTTAAAAATAAAAGAAACAAAGAAGGAAAGGGAGGTAGCTGAATGCAAAGGCCCTGTATTCAATCCCTAGTACTACAAAAACAAAAGAACAATAATAGCAAAACCCCCCAAAAACAAATGACAAAAACAAAACAAAACCACTGGCATGTTATATCTTGAGGCTAATAGAACATTAAGAAATTCTTCTACACTGAGAAAAGTTTTATTCCAAGTAATATAATCTTTAGGCACTGCAAAAACTTTCACTTCTATACTGGAGAGTTTTGTTTTCTTTACTTATCTGTTATACCCCACACTTAATTTTTGGTTAACATTGCATTTCAGATTTGCACATCATACCATCCAGATCTACCCAAGCACCACCCCTTTACTGGCTGGTTTCCCTGTGTCACCAGTGGAAAAAGGCCTCAGGATGAAGGAAGTGAGCAGTCAGAAGGTAGCCTGGAGAAGGAGAATGAAGTTTGGCTCAAAGTAAGTGGTTTAAACAATTATTTATGAGCATTGTGGATAGGGGAGATTGTGTGCATGTGTGTCAAATTGTGCATCTGAATGACTGGCAAGGACATTTCCTTTTGTTACAGAGTTTCTATATGTTGAATTTATCTTCATCTCTCTTTCAATTTTGGTCTTCTATATGAATAATCACTTTATCAATGTAACGTTCACACAGAAAAGTGTAAAAGTTATAAATGCAAAGCTCAGTGAGTTTTGCAGTTGGCATCATCTCTAACAACCATACGGATTAAGAAATGGGACATTAGAATCACTGTCACAAAGCTCTCTTCTCTCCCTTGACTGTGATTGTACTGTAGACATATGTGGATTAGTTTTGCCTATTTTTAAATTTGAAAAACTATTGTGTATGTACTCCTTTGTCTGAGTCTATCTAATTAAACACTGTAAATATAAGATTCACTCCTATTGCTTTCCTTGGTCATAGTGTTCATTTTCATTGCAACACAGAAATCCAATAAATGAATACACATTGTATTTCAGCAGTCTAATATTGACTTGTGGTTATTTATATTGATATATTGGATATTTATATTATTTCCCAGTTTCTGCTATTGCAAATTGTTTTACAATAAGTATGTCTGTACTTTTTAAATGAATTTGTATGAATTGTTGAGTATATTTGGAACTGATGGATCATTGGTCAGCCTGCTTTGGTAGATGATCTCAAATAATTTTCCACCGCTGTTGTATTATTTTATACTCCCACTCAAGGCTTACGAGTGTTTCATTTGCTTTACGTTTTCACCAACACCTGTAATTTTAAATTTTAATTTTAAATCTTCTGTTATGTAAAGTTAGTTCTCTGTGATTTCAGCTTACATTGCATGATTAATGAGATTGGGAACATTTTAAATGTATATTGGTCATATGAATATCTTTTTTAGTTTGTTTTGCTTTGTTTCTCTTTGAAAGGCTTAGTCAAACGTTTCACTCAATTATCTATTGGGTTGTCATTTTCTTCTTAATTTACATGATATATTTATAATATAAAATGAGTATAAGTTTTTTTCGATCATATGTACTTTAATATCGTCCTGTCCTCTAATGTAAGTCCTAAATATTAGTTCATTTTCTTTCAGATTGTATTGCTATTTTTAGTACTTTGAATTTTATATGAATTTTGGGATCAGTTTATTAATTTCCTCATGTGAAAAAAAAACTGATGTAATTTTAACTGGAGTTTCATTTTCTATAAGTCCTCTGGGTAGAGTTTTCTTTTTATAGCAGAGCCATCTAATACATTTTTTCAGTCATTTAAGTCTTTAACTTCTCTTACTAACATTTTATAGTTTTCTGAGGAAGAAAAGATTAATTTTATCAATACTTTTCTACATCTATTGAAATAAACACATTTTTTTAATATGTTGATTTTGTTGGTAGGTTTTTAAGTGTTAACTCAACCTTAGATGCCTGGAAATGAAGAACAATTTGGAAGTGATATAGAGTTAATTTAAAGTAGTTCAAGATCTTGTTTTAAATTTTGTTAATTTTTCCTTTATCTACATTTCTTAAAGTCTGACTCCAAATGTTCTTTATTCTATATTGTCAGGTTTTATAATCAAGGCTGCCTAAAATAAGTATTTTTTCTCAGTTCTCAAGAATATTTTATGTAAGGTTATTGTTAATTTTTCAGGTAATTACTAGTAAAGATAGATAAGCCTGGAAGTTTTTTCAAGAAAAAAATTTGAAGTATAAATTAAAATTTTAAAACAAATATAGAAAAATTTAAGTTTTCTGTTTTTTATTTGATCAAATTTGGTGTGTCAGATTTTTCAAATAATTTGTCCATATTTCTAAAATAATAAACTTGCTGAATTTTTAATAATATTTTGTGCTTTTTGGTAATGTTTCTGAAATCTCCAGTTTTCTTTTCCTAGTGCTATTATTCATTTGTAGCTAATTTATTGGCTCATATTTGTTAAGGATTTATCATTTTTGCTAGCTTTTCATTAATTTCTTTATGTAACCAAGGATACAGATGTTCTTATTTTCATTATATTTTATTTTTTATTCCCCCCCCAGTGCTTTGTACATGCTAAGCATGTGGTGTTTTATTCACATCCCTATTTCCTTTATTTTATGCTTGTTTTTAACTTTTCTTTTTCTAGTAACTTGAGGTGAAATACATAATTGATTTTAGCCTTCCCATATTTATTACCTCTGTTTATCTATCTGATCTATCTACCTGTGCATTAACTTCTAAAGTTTTCTCTTAATGCATGACTTAAGCTATATACCATGAGTTTTCACATAGCATATTTCTATTATCCAGTTCAAATATATTTTAAGACTTTGGTTGTGATTTCTTTTTTGACCTTTGAATTATTTATTAATGTAATGCTTAACTTAAAAACATTTTTGGATTTGCTGCATAACTAGATTCTCTTTTGGTCAAAAGTATACTCTGTACTTCAATCCTTGAAGTTTGTTGAACCTTGAATTGTGGATCAATATATGGTGAGCATTGGTAAACATCACATGCTCTTGTGAAATAGGTGTGTACTATGCAATCATTAGATATTAAAGCATTGTACACATCTCATAGGTCATGTTTACCCACCATGCTATTGAAATGCCCTTATATTGTCCGTATTGTGTGTGTGTGTGTGTGTGTGTGTGTGTGTACTGTTTCCCTCAGGCCCTGAGAAGTACAGTGTGTGTTAAAAGTCTTTTTTATTTTTTGTCATTATAGGACCTTCATTATAAAGTAAGCAATATTTGTAGGCCTTGGTAAATTGTTATATGTGCTAAGTATAGATCAAATTCCCACATTTTATCCTTCATACTTTCAACCTCATTGAACACCTCATAGAGTTTCCCTAACATGAACTTTTTTTTTTTACATCATTTCCTCTGAGACATTTTTATCCTTTCTGTCAAAACTACTTTTCTCCTTTATATTGACAGCTTCACTTCTGTTGAGTTTCTTTGGCTGCCTATCTAGAGTTCTTGAATGGCAGAAGCTTTTCTTCTACAGCTCCATTTACCATTGATCAAATTTTACTTCCAGAGTCACAATTTTTCTTTTCATTGCTGCAATTTCATTCTTATTGGTCAGTGCTTCCTTTGATCATCCATTTTTGCAAAATTTCATGTGGGGTCATTACGGTGGAACAAAGATACAACACAACTACACACTTCTATGTTTCTTTGTGGTCCAAATAAGGTGCTCAGTGACCAGTCAATGACAGACTCAGAGAAGTGGTATGTTTGGTCACTGGTCATGATTCATGTTTGCTATTTACACAGTGATTTTTGGATTAAAAGGCTAGCAGTAAATTTTGTAGTTTATGTAGTTGTAGTTAATATATTGGGCTAACTGAAACTTCAATCATATTGGTGAGAGAGTCATTACTGTTACTTGTGGATATGGGAACTATGTAAATTAACAAATGCAAATATATAATTGTAGAATTTTTGTATCTTCCTGATGAATTATCTCTTTTAACTAAGAAGTATCTCCTCTTCATCACTATGAATACCTATTTAATTTTTCCTAGTCTTATTTTTCTTTGAAATTCTCTATTTTATAGCCTATTGTTAAAACATATTAATCAATCAATCAATCATTTTAATGTCCAGACCTGGAGTTCTGTTTATGCTGATTATTTTTTCTCTGAATTTCCATTCATTCAAGTCTATATGCTATCACGCAGAGTAATGTTTTACCTGAATATCAGACACTGAATGTATTGTAGAGACTGGTTAATAATATTCTTCTTTCAAGATCATATTTTTTACATGTGTCAAGATCTAGGAAAGATCACCTTCAGCCAATAAATAGTGGCTAGATCTTGTGCCTTTGTATTTATAAGCCCTGATACATTTTCCAGTTATCTCTGTATTGTAGACTTCAGAGGTCTCGACCAAAAGCTTGATTTGGGCCCTCCACTTGGACAGTCTCTGAAGTGCGATTTCTATTTCCTCAGCAGTATGTGTATCAAGTACTCTTAGTGTCAAATATTCCCTCTAGGCAATTTTTGCTTGACTTCTTATACTTTGATTCTGCACAGTTTGGGATATGAGACATATCTCAGAGACTAAAATAGCATAGATTGTCAGGCTCCCTACAATGTAGCTTCCTTCTTTGTATATTAAGCTTAGTCTTAACTACCTTGGTAGCTCTTGAATGCTTTCAAGCATTACTTTTCTTACTTACGTTATATTTTGTGATTATTCTTGCCAGTAGTGTTCGCGCTACTATAAGCCACTTCATCATAGCCAGAAGCAGAAATCTCCAGCTGGAATTCTATTAATACATGTCAATTACCTGCTTCATATGTTTCAGTTTTGTACCCTGTTCTTACAAGTGATCTGGAAGAATGGGTGCTTGTACTATAAAATGTCATTAATATTATTTGAAAGTTATGTTAATATACAAAACTTAGTAAGAAAATTTAATTTCACAAACCCCCATGATACCAAAAAATTAAGAACTGATTTAAAAACATAAGCTAGTAAGGGGTTTTTTTTTTTTTTAAAAAAACTTCTCTCGGAATTGCAGAATTTCTGATCATTTTTTCTTTCCTTTAGTATAATTTAATCTTGATTTGATACACAAATATGACTTGATGTAATGTATTAGAGACAAATTTATCACACAAGTGAGAGACAATAGCACTGGAAAACATCAGTGTTTCCAATATCTTTCCAAAATCTTTCACTTACAAAAATGCTACTTGCCCAACAAAAATGTTCCCATAGTAGTCCACATTTACTGAGCTTTTGTACACGTTTTGTTAGTTTTCATTTTCTTCTAATCCCCAGCCAATAGACCAAGAATGTAGAAATTTGTTACAAATTTCAAAAATTTATTTAGTCCTCTGTGGTTTACAAAGTGCATTTTCATATACTTTTTAAAATGATCCTTTCAGGAGTCCTGTGAGTTTGATAAGGTAGATGTTTTCCTATTCTATAGATGAAGAAAATAAGAAGCAAAGATTCAAAGTGCTCTTTCTGTATCACTCAATATTAAAATAGCATTGAAGTTCAAACCCATCCTCTTGTCTCTAATTCCATACTTATTCCTTTAAATTTCGTTGCCACATTCAATCAGCATTTATTAAGCACTTATTCCATGCCAAATCCAGAGCTAAGCACTATAGATATACAGGGGAGTAGGACATGGGCAAGAAAATGATTTTAAACATTCATGGATTGAAAGTATTCCAGTTATCTTTTGTTAGATTTCTCTGAAATTCTTTGAAAACCATGTATCTGTGGATCAAGTTCATAGAATTTATCAAGTGCTTATTGTCAATGCTAGGTATATTGAAGGATACAGAAAAAAAACAGAAGGCACCCTTTCTCCCAGAAAGTGCTTTGAAACTAATACAACAAGTGAAGCAAACTGAGAAGTAGATGGGCAATAAGCACTTGTTTGGTTCAGAAGGAGACAGTCAACATACGCAAAATCATATGTTCATGTGTAGTTTCATGGTTGCTCTAAAATGTCTCCAATTTGGAGTGGTCTGACTCAGTCTGCACCAGTTAGCAATCCTAACAGGAACCACCAATGCTCACAGTATTTTGAATACCAGGGCCTTTCATATAAGTTATAAATTATGGACCACTTTCCAGAAATCTTTGGTTATCAAAACCTGAAGCTTGTTAGGCATAACCTCTTCACTACCTTTGTTTGGGTTCTATTAGCCAAACACGGAATATGAATCTTTAATAGAAAATGCAATACAAGTTTAACTGATTTGAATGTCAAAGATGAGAATCTCCAACACCATGCAGGGGGAAGAAACATTTATTGAAATTTACTCTATATTAAATATTCTATCCCTAATTTTCATACAAATTCTCTATTGAAGATAAGTTTTTTCCTCATTATATAAATGATTATCTTACAATTCATAGACTCTAAGCATTTCAGATGGCATAGCTACAGATAGCATACTTCAAATCCAGTTTGTTCCAAAACCCCTGGGCCTTCCTTCCTACACCAGGGGTTAGAAAATACTTTCTTCAAAGAACCAGATAAAAAACACTTTGAGGTTCATGGACCATACAGTCTGTGTCGCAGCTGCTTAACATTGCTCTTAGCATGACAGCAAGATAGCAAGGTAGCCGTGGACAAGATCTAACTGGAGAAGCATGGTTATGCTCTAATAAAATTATATTTGTGTAAAATGAAATTTAAATTTTATGTGCTTTTCACATTATTCACGTTATTTTTGTTTTGGTTCCTTTTAATGCATTAAAATGAAAAAACAGAACAAAACAATTCTTAGCTCACTGGACATACAAAAACTGTCAGTGGGTTAGATTTAGTGCATGGGCTGTGATATACTAACTGTTGCTCTTTATTTTATTTCAGAAAAATACTCTCTATGAGAAGTTATCTTATTTCCCTAACAAGGCAAATGTTTGTTTAATTCTGCCTCATATTAACACTATCTTGTACTGGTGGGAGATTCAGTGATGAATGGATTACCATCTTCACCCTAAGGGACATTTGTGACAGGACATATTTACACAGATATGATACAAGACAGAGCATCATAATCCCTGAGCTACAGATAGAGTAAAGCATAAATGGACTCAAGAGGTCCTGGTAACTGATTGGACCTAGGGAGATAAAGATAAGTCTTATTTTAGGCTAAAGTCTCCCATATATCACATCTTCCATAACCTCTGCAGACACACATAGATACTCATACACACAGGTGTGTACACGTATCTTTGTTCATTTTAGTCACAACAGGTTAATTTTAGTGCTGTAACGTGCCTGAATTTTCACATCTCTATAACATTCAAGATACAAAATTAATGTTTTTCCTTTTCTGTTAATGCTTCCTTCTCTTTGCCTTCCTAGTAAAATCATTTATTTTTGAACACTTTACTCAAGGATGGCTTCCTTTATAAAGCCTCAGTTTTCCTGAACTTCTCTCCCAAACCCTAGGTAATAAAATTAGTCCTGTCCTCCTCAGTGCACTCTTTTATCATCATACCCACGTATCTCACTATTTCTGCTCGCTTGTTCTTCTCTTTGTCCAATGAACAGTATGGGTCCTGTGAGAGGAGGCTGTGTGTGGTCCTGAATGTGTGTCCAGTATTGAACACAAACCCTACTTGCTGTGATATTCAAAATATTTGATGGCATGTCAGAGCTTAGCTTGGACAGTTAGGAGTATATTGATACCACTTATGACACAGAACAGAGGAGAATAAATAGAACTGTGCCCAGAAATGGCAGCGAAGCATCTTTTCTTGCCAAGTTTTTTGAAAGATGGAGTATAGATTAAGTGAAAAATCACATCAAAGCAATGTTTTCAAGGATGAGAAGAATTGGTAATACTCTTTGTGGCAGTTTGAATTCCTTAAGAAGTAGATTGTAAACATGAAATTTAGTATACAAAATATTTATTAAGGAGTAGCCTAGGAATTAACATCTGCAGGAAAGAAGGGAAGGAAACATGAGTGGGTCAAAAAAGATAAACAGTCTCAATGATAGGCTCATCAAGAGTGACAATTCCTATGAAGGAATAATGCACACTATCACAAAGGGCAAGGCAGTAGGAAGGCTGCTATGAGCCCTCACATTAGTCATGAGAATATTATTTTCATGTATATTACAACAACTTAGAGATGCATGTTATAATCTCAAAAACATTAACGAAATGCACATAGATGCAAATAATTACAGGTAGAAAGTCAGAAGGGAAGATTAAATGGGATAAAATAACTTGATTCACCCACAAAAAGGCAGGAAAAGAGTAACTAAGAAGCAAATAACAGATGGTCCCACAAAACCTAAGAAGAAAAAATAAATGCCAAAATGGTAGCTTTAAATACAACTACATCATAATTACATTAAATGTAAGTTGACAATTCCACATAAAAGGCAGGGATTTTCACATCACATAAAATAAAATTAACCACATTATATATTCTTTATAAAAAATGTACTTTAAATGCAGAAACATGTAGACTGAAAGTAAAAGGGTAGCCAGGTGTGGTGGTGCACTCCTATAATCCCAGCACTCAGGAGGCTGAGATAGAATAATCCTTGCAATTTCAAGACTAGGCTGGGCTACAAAATGAACTCAAGGCCATCACGAACTGTGTAGTGAGACCCTGTCTCAAAAAAAAAAAAAAAATGCTTTCAAAAAATAAAAAAAAGAAAGTAAAAAGGTAGAAACTTATATATTATGTAAACTCTAAACAGAAGAAAGTTGATGTGTTATGGTAAGCAGATTTTGAGACAGAGAAACCAGAGACAAAGAGGACATTTCATAGTGATAAATCATCCATTTATCAAAAACACATGACAATCTTGTTATAAAATGAAACATCTAAAGCTAGAGCTCTAAAATAAATGAATTAAAAATCTAATGAACCTGTTAAAAACCAAACTCATAATCATAGTTGAAGATTTTTATCATCTGTCTCTTAGTAATACACTGCCCTAGGTAGTAAAATTAATCATGAAAATGAGGATAGATAGGTATATAAGATTTAACAGCATTTTCAGGTATTTTGACCTAGTTGACATTTGAAGAAACACCCCATTCAACAACTATATAATGTGCATAATAAATTCACCAAGATGGAACATATAATAGACCATAAAGTGAGTTTTGGCAGTTGAGAGGATTGAAAATATACATAAAGATTGAAATTATAAAGCACTTTCTCTAATATCAGAAGTATTAACTAGAAATGAATACCAAAGATACCTAGGAAATTCTCATTTTTTGCAATTGAGCAATACATTTCTAAATAATTTAGAGGTCAAAGGAGATTTTATGATGGGCATGAGCTAAATAATAATGGAGCAGCATATGAAGATTTGTGGATGAAAGTAATGCAGTACTGACAGGGAAAGTTATACCTTTAAATGTCTGTCTTGGTTACTTTTTATTGTTTGCTGAGACAAAACACCTGACACCCAAAATTAGGGAAGGAAAGGTTTATTTAGCTTACAGTTTTTGGAGGTTGCAGTCCACAATCAGCTGGCTCCAAGGCAGGGTGGCATGGCACAGGAACAACACTTCAAGGCAGCAGTCGAGGAAAAGCAGCCAGAGTAAAAAGATGGGGGACAAGAGCAAACCTCTTCTCCTCCCTTATATAGCATACAGGACACCCCCACCCCCCGCAGGGTGGGTGTAGCATTCACAAACATCCTTGCCTTCCTTTGTACAGGATGAGGATGTTTACAAAGTAAGAACCCTGGCTCCCTGCTGAGTCTCTCAGCTAAACTTTTGACCTTCTCAAATTGACACAATGGCCAGGTAACTGCTTATGCTCTTCACCCTAGGATGTAGAGCTGCTTCCTTACTTAATTAAGCTGCTAGACTTCTCAAGTTGACACAATGTATAAACCCTAACAATGTCTATGTAGTATTTAGGAAAAAAAGATGTAAAACAAGTGATCAGAGTTTTCTCCATAAGTAATTAGGGAAGATCAAATTAAAACAAAAGTAAAAAGCAAACAAGAAAACAACAGAGAAGGGCACAAATAGTGAAATATAAAAATCTTCAGTATCACCAGAGTTTATTTACTTTCTCTGGAAATAGGAGATAGGGCAACAGGGCCGTTAGATTTTTAATTCTATACTTTGCAAGATAAAATAGGAAAGAAGTAAAATTCTATCTTCTGATAAATTGAGTTAAAAGAGAATAGAACAACATGCAAATTACTTAATTTGGTGTCATAATTTAGTAGAAATATTACTAAATGTATTGTGTCCCTAATTTTAAACAACTACCAATAAAGAAAATATGATTAAACTTCTCAATCACAGTACTAATGAAATAGTACAAATAATTTGAAGCAAACCTCAAAAGAGTTTTGAAATATCTCTATAAAGAAAAGCTACTGAGAGACACAATGAGAGCTTCAGTGAATGAACAGAAACAAACCAATTCTGAATAGAAAGACAGTCTAATGTGAATGTCACTTCTCCATAAATCTTTAAACTTCACACAATTCCAGCAAAAACAAACAAGAAAATTTAAAGATTACAAAACTGACTTTTAATGTTTTCATTGAGATTATGAAAAAATTGAGTAATCTGGTCTTGTCAGATATGAAAATAAATCATAAAATTACACTGATTAAACATCAAGAGTACCAGACAGATCAATGGAACAAGGAGGTCCAAGATCTATTCAAAGGTAGAGATACTTGGAAATGTATGAATTTAAACTTCCAAGACAATGAGGATACTGTTCTTATTACCATGTCTTTGCTCAAACCTGATATTATATAATTACATAAATTTAATGTCTTATGAGAACAAAGTGATTTTTCATTTTTGCTGCAATTTATACTTTTTCTGATTATTAGTGGAATAGAGCATCCGTTTATGTAATAATAAGCATTTACTATTCATTTTCAATTATAATGTAGAAAAATCTGTTTTTGCTAGAATTATGAAGATATTTTTTATTTTATGCTATTTTAATAATTGTGCCTTTCAAACAACAACCTTTAACATACTTGAAATTTGTTTTTTATATAGCATAGAGAGCTATTTCTTAAAGAAATGATAGACCAATTTTTATAACATTAAAGTGTCTACTTTTGTCTTGATTTGTTGTGCTACTCTTGTCTTAATTTGGTGTGCTGGTTGTATATCAAATTCTGGACAATGCCTGAGGATGCAGGTCAATTCTTGTGTTCTATTTTTTTCTCTGTTCCTTCTTTGATCCTTATAATGTGCTATTTTTATTACTAAAAATTTTTGTTATTTAAACATAGCTAGTAGAGAATTCTTCCATCCACTTTTTT
Organism: Dasyprocta punctata; assembly: GCA_004363535.1. Classification (NCBI taxonomy): domain Eukaryota; kingdom Metazoa; phylum Chordata; class Mammalia; order Rodentia; family Dasyproctidae; genus Dasyprocta; species Dasyprocta punctata. Next base: position 62,711 of record RJWM01001281.1, on the reverse strand, counting down.
GCACACTCTTTTCAAATTTGAATTTGCTATTCACTATTTGTGAGCACTTACTTTTCACATAAAGTTTAGAATAAGACTTAGGAATTGCTTTTGCCTCTTGAAAAACATACTTCTCTATGTGTGCTGAATTTAACCACTTGGTTAGCAACAATTGATATGACTATGTGATTTTCTCTTTTGATCCATTATTATACTGATTCATGTGATAGATTCATTTTAGATAACAAACCTTTTTGGCCTTTGTGGAGTTAATTTAGATGTTTATTTTGTGTTAGAACATGTATTGCTGAATTTTTTTGACTAATCTTTTACTTAAGATTTTTGCATTTGTAGTCATATATTGACTTCATCTATATGTTTCTTTTTAATATTCAGATTATTTATGTCTAATTATTTGCGCAGTGTACCCTGCTTTTTATTTTCTGAAACTACTAGTGTAAAAGAAGGATTCTAAAATTTGGTGGAACTCACCTGTGAAACCAATTGATTCTGGGTTCATTTGAGTAAATATTTTTAATCATTTGTTAAATTTCATTGATTTTTATTAATATTTTCATTTTTGTATTTCTTTTCTAATTTGGGATTACCGGATGTTTTAGAAAAATTACCAATTAATCCACAAATTCAAATTTAGTGCTGAGAGCTGTTTATAGTGTATTTTTAACTATAGTTATAACCCCATTTATAAAGTATGTTTTTGAAATACCTTTTGATTGCACATGCTGAGATTTGTCTAGATTATTAGCATCTTGCTAAGAACAACAATTAGTGTAATTCATCTTTCTTTTAGTCGCAGTTGTTTTTTATTTCTATAATTTATTTCTCCTGTTTCTAATATTTATAATTTATTTCTTCTTGTTTCTCTGAATTTATGTTGCTGTTCATTTTCTAGCTACTTGTGTTGAATGTTTGGCTGATTTGCTTCTGGTATTCCATAATTTTTCTTTCTAAATACTACTTTAATTGTGCCCCATAAATTTTGACATATAGAGCTTTATTACAATTTGGCTCTAAGTATTTTATAATAACTCATAATTTATTTTTAAAACGGGATTTTTAACAGCATTTTGTTTGTTTACTTCTAGCACTGACTTTTCAGAGTACAATAACTGTACTGTTCCAGCTGTGACCTTATTAGAGGCTTTTTTCTCCTCCTTTCGAACTTTCATTTTACCAGGAAACACTTAAATTATGAGTTTTTCTTCAATCAGGAATTAAGGGCTAGTTATTCCATAATACAAATATGCACTCTGCTGTAGCTCATCAAAAAGTATCGATCACTCTTGCTAATTTTCTCTTTATATATTTGTTTATATAGCTGAACATCTACAAAATCCTTTCCTCCATTATGCTTTTCTTCGTTTGTGTTCTGTGCTATTCTGTTTTTTTAGTTTGACACATTTTTTTATTTTTTAATCACTGAAAAATGTGCATATATTTGCAGTGTACAATGTGATATTTTGGTACAATTATATACAATACTGTGAAATGATTATCGCAGTCCAGTTCATATAAGTGCATTCTTATATCTTTCCAACATTGAGTTGCAGAAAAAAATACATGAAGTTGAATTTAAATTTTATATAAGCTATTAATTGTATTTAATTTAAATATTTCTAAGTAATATTTTGGAATACCAAAAACCTCATTGTTTAACAGAAATTTGAATTTCAGTGAGCACTCTCTTTTTTGTTTCACTTGATTGTTTTACTAAATCTGCAACTCTTCTAATTTTTTTCTTTTATCAGTCAGGTATTAATCACTTATTCAGTGATAACTTCAATCACCCAGGAAGCTGTCCAGATTTTGTAATTTAATGAAAAAGAAAGGAAGTTACTAAAACCAACCCGAGACCACTTATTGTAGGGTCTTTTATAGAATTCTAACAATGCTGTTTATCCGAATTTTCATTCTGCTATATATATGGAGCAATGAATTAATTGGTAGTATAGAAACTGGAAGAAAATATGAACTTGGAAGAACAGTACTATAACTCCTGTTTTTGACATTAACCAGTCAAGTAACCTAATATAAATTACATAATCTCCCTGAGCATCAGTTTTCTGTTTAAATTTCTTTCAAATTAGATGTTTAGATGATTCTTACCAGCTCTGCACTTAACTTTGAGATTGATGGTAAACATAATAAACCAACATAATGAATAATAATATTATAGTCCTAGACTCCTAAAATGCTAAGGGCAGAGCTAATACGATCTATTGATACCGTCAAAGCCTTGTTACACAAAGTGGTTGTCACTTGTAAGCTTGTGAGATATTCAGGGCTGCAGCGCTGTCAACAGATCCTCACCTGATATTTGTACAAGTTCAAGTTTGGGAAACACTGTTTAGAGGATTTTCTAACCATTCAGTGAAACAATTGATGTTCAAAATGATTCAAAACTGCCTCTAGTTCATCAAGTGAAAATTCATTTAAGTACAGGATTCTCTGTTTAATAGGGTAGCAATTTTTCTAAGGTATATTGGCATTATTTCTTTATGCATGATGAAAATTTCTAATAACTTCTTACATGTCAAAAGAAAATATTTTGTTGAGAACACTAACATTTGTGGATCTCTCAATCCCCTGGGAATCCTGCAAAAGCAAAGGTGAGTATGTGTGTGTACGATTTCCATTTCCATAAAAAACTAGTCCAGTGCACTTAAGGAGGAACTCCATCTTCTAGTGGCTGAACAGTTTATTTCCAGGGAGTAAAGAATTTTTTTTCCTATTTGATTGCTAACAATATAAATTTTTATTGATTTTACATGGAAGTTTTATTGGTCCCAAACATGGCAACTTCAGTTATTCAACTCCATGAATAATTGGGAGAGAATATTTTTATACAGCATATACGCTTACCTTGCTGGGCTATACTATCATTTTTCTCCTTGTCTATAGATTCTTGTTCCCAAGAAGACATTCTCCAGCTATGTTTTCTCATTTTAGGCTTTATCTTAAATGGGTTTTCCCCAGGACTTAGGATGAAGCAAAGATTTGCATGCAGACAGTTTGTGAGAACTCCCCTTGGGATCAATATCGGTCAGGTAGTGAGATAACTAGGATTGGGCAGAGTTGGGTGAAAGTGAAACAACTACATGTAGATGTCAGCATCGTATGAGATCCGGGGTGGCCCTTCAGAGTTGTCCTTCTCTATCAATCATTGTAACCAAAATGTCACTGTCCATGGGCTGTCTACTCCTCGTCACTCCAGAAAAGTGCAGTGACCTTGCATAAGGAGGTCATTCTTTACTACAACCGGAAAGAAACCTTGAAGGATGGTGAGTGTCACTTGCATGGAAGAGGGGATATATGTGACACACCCTGGCATCTGTTACAGGTTTGGTTCTGCCTCCTGATATGCTTTCTGAGTCTCATAAACTTCTAACAGTGACCCTGAAGATTTAGTGTTGGTGCCTGACATCACGATTTGAGGAAAGGGTCTTAGAAAGAATAGGGCCAGTCATCTGATTTGATCCAAGATCTTTGCACTAACTTGCCAAAACATACATTTTTGAATGTCTATCCCTAGACAGTAAGTGAGGTAATAGTGTTTTTTTTCTTCATTCCTCAAAATTTCAAGTTGGCCTCATTCTTCTGATAAAAAGATTCACATAAACCCGTGGTGTTTATGGCCTTACTTTTACTGTGAAATAATAAAGTAGGAAGCCCTGGGGAATTTGACCCATACCAAATGGCATAAGGGCTGAACACAAGGAAGAAATTAAAAGAGCCTCACCGCCCCTCTTTTTTGACTTACATGTTCAAGTATGGAAACAACCAAAACAATTAACTGAGAGGAGGTTAATTGTTTCACATTCTCCCTTTGTCTATTAGATTTGGACTTCAGGACAGATCCTTTGAAACTTTAGAAAAGAATCTCTGCCTTGCCAAAGTCTGTGAAGTCTCCACACTATTATTAAGTTGAGCCATAAGAGACTGTCAACACTTGATAATTTTTCACCTATTAAAAATGCATATAGCTCGACTTATAGTACATGTATTCTTATTCTGGTTTTGGTTGACCTTAATTAGAGCATAAATGAATCTTAAAAATGTTTTTCTCAGCTCTTCAAAGTTGTACACAACTTTGATGACTAAGTGTTTATGTGGCTTTATTTTTTGGGAGCAGAGGCATCCCAAAGGTCAATAAATTTTCTAAGGAATCTGTAATTCTCAACTCATCTCAAAGTAAGAATACTGGTGCAGCAAAAAGGATATAGATCTTAATGTGGGAAAATCTAAGCCTCTGGGGAGCCTCCAGCTCTTACAACCCTCATTTCCACTCCCATAGTTAAAACTTTTGGATCAAGAGGTTGCTGCAGTTCAAAATCCTCAAGGAGGAATAAAAGCCCAGTGAACATTGTGGAGGCTCCAGCAGAGTGTGTGATCACACAGTGGGTGCAAACCTAAGGTTCTCCTGGCCAAACTTACCTTCTCCTGGCCAACGGTCCTCCACTCTCCTCTAGAATTGGTAGGTGCCATAGATGAAAGAAAAGGGAAAGGAACAGAAAAACAGCAACACAGTAACTAACCCAAGACATTTTGAAACCTCAGAGAAGATGCTTTTCAAGTTTGCGGTGTAGTTTTAGGATTTGCTATGTAGTGACCACCGCAAAGGGTGACCTGGAAGTTGAAATGGCTTGGTTTGGGAACATGATGAGTGTGTTGGAGCCCAGCAGGCAGAATGGACAGGAATTTCTTAAACCCAAGCAGTTCCTCACTAGAGACACATTCTTTCAATCTTATTCTTCACCAGTGGCTTGTAATTAGATTGGATAGCTAATATGTAGTCTTTGAACAAAAAAACAACTCAGTATTTGAGACTGGGTCTCTCCCACTGTGTGCCAGTACCTCTCTCTCTCTCTCTCTCTCTCTCTCTCTCTCTCTCTCTCTCTCTCTGTCTGTCTCTCTCTCTCCCTCTTTCCCTCCTCAATATATCTGTGATCTATTAGCTCTATATTTTCTCTTTATTGCAAAGTACTTTGTGATCAATGCAATGAGTTAATTTCACTGGCGATCCTAATTTGGGACCATTTCTTAGGTTTACAATCACTTGATTTTTGGAAAAATCTTGTCTCTTTCTTGATATCTAGCTATAGATATTATACCTTGTAGAGCACATGTTGCATTAAGTTTATATTGCTTACATAATATATGAATGCACTTCCTTGTTAAAACAAATAGTAAAATGTTGCAGATAAAACTAACAACTCTTTTGACTACCTAGGGTTTTGGTTCTTTCTCTTGTGACCTGTTAAACTTAATTTTCTAAGAAAAATCTATTAAGAGATCTACATGTAAAAATGTACAGTGGTACCCCAGTACTCATTAGCTGGTTCTCAGAGGTAAGACAAGTAGCAAAAATATTGAGATCCGAGCAAATCACTTTGCCTGAAAAGGGTAGTGTGAATCCCAAGGTGAATAATACCTGCAGGTTCTAGTTTGTATTTGAGTACCAAACAAATTATATGTACTGGGACACAATTTTCCCATCCAAACGCATTGAGTACCAAATTAAGAGTTTTAAAGCAGTCAAGTACCAAGAGATGACTCTATTTTTTAATAGATTCCTTTCATAAAGTAGAATTACATAATACATCAAGAATCTCAAATATTGACAGTTTCTATGAAACCAGAATCTAAAGTACTACTTCACATTTCAACAAGCATCAATTTTAAAGAGCATGTTTAACATTTTAGCTCATAAATTTCAGAAAACTATAATGCTCTGTATATATCAGAACATAAAATTGTACATTTCACTTTAGAATTGTATTTTTCACCTTTTCTTCCTACAGTGTAAACTGGAGAGAAAGTGTTTCTTTTAGGAAATAGGAATTATTGAACACTGAGTTTTTACTGTGTAATAAGCACTGTCCCATATGCCCTCACATGATTCATGTAATCATCACTGTAACCACGTGAGACAGTCAGCACCTCCATTCTTAGTTATAGGAAGGAGAAACCCAGGACCAGACAGGAGAGTTGGATTGCTTGGGTTTATGTAGCGAGTGAAGATTGATCAAAGAGCCAAACCCAGTGCTTCTGCCTGACAAATTTACTTAGTTCTTCTTATTCCTACTTAGAATGATCATGCACTGATTTTGACTAGTCTCTCATTTTGAAGTGACAATGCAATCGTGACATGAGAGAATTCACACTTTCTTGTGCTTAGAGTTGCTGCTGTGGGGTATACTCAAGGTTCAACAGAAAAAGAACTGTGACTACTTTCCCTTGTCATGTGAGAAGAAATGGCCAAGACTCAGCATCCTATAATGATCCTTTGTCTCTCTTTGCTTCACGCAGCCCAGTATCCCTCAGCCTCTGTGGTCTTTGTAAGTCTTACCTGCGATTTTTCTACTTAACACTTGGATTGAAAATCCTGCCATAACATTCCCCACAAATCATGGCAGCAAGACACTGCTATCAGAAGAAACAGACTTTACCTTTAGAAGTGATTATGTAGTTTGAGAGCTGCAGAGCAAAGGGGCATATTGCTAAGAGCTGCAAAGTGGGTAGGAAGCTGTGGGCATGGGCTCCCAAGGTAGAGAGGCCCACATTATAAGAACTAGCTCTCCTAACTAACTTCAGGTGGGTAGTGTCTACTCCGGGCCTCAGCACCATATAGAAGACTGAGCTCTCCTGTTCCTTACTAAAGCCACCCCACTCTTCAGGTCTGAGGCCCATTGAGGTAAAGCCACCAGGTACTTGTTTGGATTCTGTCTGTTCCTGAATCAGGAAATGACCCAGAACTTTCTTTCAGTCTCTTTTGTGGTGTAGAAAAGGAAGAGGTTATGGGAGTTCCCAGAAGGCTTTGATGTCATTTGCTGCTGGAGCCCGGAGCTCCGAGTTTGGTGCTTGGTTTCCTTAGGATGTGTTTCATGTCTAGCCCGCACCCAACCGGGGACAGAGGACTTCATATTGGAAACTGTAACCTATGGGTCTGGATGTTTATTAAGTTATGAAGGAATATGTATTACTTCAAAGAGGAGAAATGAAAAAAATGGGGAGCAGACACTGTAAAAAGTGTGGTTAGACTTTCCCTCAAAGAAGGAGAGGAAGAAGGGAGAGCTGTGCTGCCTTGACCACTGTAAATCATAAAATCACCCTAATTAAGCCAGCAGTGCAAATGGACACTCTATAAACACACTGCCAAGACTCAGGAAACACCAGGCTGTGGAAGAGAAAGAATTTTCATTAAAATAGAAAACATGTTTTACTCTCCCTTTCCCCACTTTAGAGGAGGTCTCTGCCATTAGACGTTTTGCTGTGCTTTCACACTGAGAATAAATTTCCTGGGGCTGAACCACCCTTCAACCCTGATAAAAGGCCTAAAAAATGCACCTAGGACTTTGTAAGGTCAAGATTCTATTCATAAATCACCAATGTAAAGAAAAAAATTTAAAAAATAAGTAAATCATAGATGTAGCATCAGGGAAAATTGGGGACTAGTCTCAAAAGAAAGTAAAGATAATGTTAAGCTCTAGGAAATCAAACCAAAGTAAATTATCACATCATATAAGCCCAGTATGGAAATAAACACTGGACCTTTAGCAGTGGCTTGGAGAAAGGCTGTATTTTATTCTTGAACTTTATGATTTTTTCTGTATTAAAATGTTCCCAGAGACAAAGTTTTCATAGTCTATTCTGAATGTCTGATGTAGTATAATTGGTCTAACCAGCCAGGAATATTCCTTATAAATAATGGAATTTTCCTGTGCTTCTAACTTGGCTTGTTTTCCATCTCGGGACAGAATATATAAGCTTGGGGCACCAGAAAACTGCAGAAAAATAAGCAGTTTTTTAGGGTTCAACTTCAGAAGCAGCAGACTCTGTAGTAGCAGTAGCCCCTCTCCCGTGGTGTAATTCACATGTTAACTGCGCAATTCTGAGAAAATTAGGGGCAGGTGTAAACATGAGGGTGGCGAAGGATAACTAGTTGCAGCAGTTCAGAACTTCAGAACAATTTCACCTGTTAACTTGCATATTAGCTCGACAACGGTCGTCTCGTTCACTTCTCTGTCTTTAGTAAAAACGATATGCTGACTGGCTACGTGGAGATTTACTGTCTCCGGCGATGTTCTCTGAGTGATCTTTTTGAAAAATTTAAAGAAAGATGGGAACAAACTGAAAAAAGAAAAAGAAAAGCAAAAACAGTAAACTAAGCAGTTTCAGAAAAAAGTTAAAGATAGTTGAAAGTCATCTTCTTTCCCTCTTGTTAGACTTTTGGTGTGACCTTGAATACTTTTCTGTGCCTACTACCATATTTTTCCCATTTGTTATTGGCAGAGCTCTCTGGGAAGAGCAGACATGCTGTGGCACATGCTTTGGTTGTTTACAAAAATAATGACTCATACATATATGTACTCATGCCTAGGTGTGTTTTAATAGACCAGGAATTGCCACAGCAGTTTTCATTTTCTTGACATCTGACGGCCTGGTCCCTGGGAAGCGTCAGTGGCCAACATTGACTCTCTACCTGACAGATGTCAATGGAAACAACCACTCTCTTGGTGAGTCTAACTCCTTGAGCAGTACTAGAGGACAATGCAATAGATCCAAGAGTCAGTTTGATGTCTATTTCTGATATTGTCTGGGGTCTCTTCTACATTACACAGCTTTTGTGAAAATAAAATAATATTTGATATAGAAATATGGTGCCAGATGAATAGTTTAAAATATTAATCGATCTCTTTGTTTCTCTTCAGGAACTTATGAACTGTCATGCCAGCATAACCCACTGGTTATCAATGTGACCCCAGATGCAAATGTCCTCGCCCACCGTACCACCTCCGTGCTGCTGAATTTCTCATCCCATTTGGTGGGCATCTCAGCGGTGGCTCTAAGGACATCCTCCCACATCGATCCTTCAGCTCCCAATAGCTGCATTCCAGAGCATGAGGGGCAAAAGCATCAGGGACAGAGGTAGAAAGCCCCCTTTCTTTTCTGCTCTTTCATTATGGTTGTCATGTACTGCTCTCATTTAAATGTAGTGTTTATTGTGATTGCTTCATCATTCACTGAAAAATGAACTTAGGACTTACGAAAAGTCCTAGGAAGCAAGCAAAGAATAATTTGTGGAAGGCACACTGGGTTTTATGTCTTTGCTCTTCTTTCCTTGGCTGAGAATAATTTTTATGTAAATACTTAACATCTTCACAAGGTCTTGACATCCTTTTTACATATAAAACCACTGACTTCAAATCAACATTATTTTATAAATTGCCAAAAATTCTTTGCCAAAAACTCAATGTTCCCTCTGCAATGTATATTTTTCTACTTGTTCCCATCTGGACAGTGTAGACAGCAAGTTTACCAATTACTGCTAAAACATGTCACAAAATCATTTAGGGTTATACATGGAAATAGGCAATATATTTGCTACATATGTCTCTCTCTCTTTGGTCACCTGTGGTTGTCACCATCTAGTAAGATGAGAGTGACTGAATTCTTAAAAGCAGATAATACAGCAAATATACTTCACTGTGCTGGTGTGCCCATGATCAGGGATTGCGAACATTCCAAACTCAACAATCTATACTACAATTGTGGAAGAATCCTCTGTCAATGGCCTAATCAAGTGAGTGGAACCAAAGCTAACAAAGGTCATTCCCTTAGAAGGTGAGAGCTGAGATCACTTCTTTATTACTAGGTGATCGGGAGATCAGGATTCTAATCACAAAAGCTGAGGTTCCAGGAAGAAGTCCACTGCCACCATGACCAGCATAGGTTTATCAGAAACCCAGCCACCAATATAGGGAGCACAGAATACTACTAGAGTATATGTTAGGTATTTCTGTGGACCAAATTAAACTAGATTTTAGTGACTTAATATCACCGATATATATTGTGTTACAGTTTGTTTGGATGAGGAATCTAGATGCAACTCAGCTGGGTACCTCTGACTTAGGTCTCTTATGAGGTTGCAGTCAAGCCATTAGTTACAGGTGCATTTACTAAGGCTTCAGGGAATTGGAGAGTTCATTTCCATTACCACTTGTGTAACTGTAATTGGCAGCTTCAGAAATCCATGTCCAAACTCATTTCCATAGGCATTGGCAATGGACATGCTCACATAGGCATGACTCAGTTCCTTGACACATGGATCTCCCTTTATATTGAGTGTCTTACACATGGTGGTTAGTGAAACAAACAAACACAAAAAAGTGAAACAGAGAGAGTACATTGGGTACATGATACAGTGCCCAAGAAGGAAATCACAGTCTTTTTATAACATAATGTTGGAAGTGACAGCCCATTAATCATCTGTCCATTCATTAGAAATGAGTCAGTAAATTCAGCCAATACTCAAGGGAAGGAGTTTGCATAAGGACACATGTCACTGCGGACCATCTTAGAAGCTATATACCACACATAGTAATAATAGCTTATGTTCATTTTGCACCAGCTATGTGCCAGGTAAACCATGGTGTAAGTGCCAGGAAAAGAGACGAGTAAGGAATAGAATCTGGATACTGTGCATCGTGACATTAGGTACTTCATCTACAACTTACGAGTTTTCTTAGTGAGCAAATACCTTCAAACATTAACGCAAGAATGTAGACTGTTAGAATAGCACTCTTTGTTAGAACTATCATTTCTCCCCCCCCCACCATGTATTTTCAAATTATTTCCTCTACTAGTTCTAACTCTGGCCTTAAGCCATACAGAATTTCTTTCAGGTCTCTGAAACATGTGTTCTTGATGAGCTTTGCACATAATGTTCCTACTTTCTTGAATGCCTTCCAGTCCTTCTTCACTTCAACTCATACTCCAGCAACGGGGTTCACCTTCTGTGAAGGTTTGGCAAACTCTCCCACTGTTTCCATAGGACACAATGCATAACCCTAATTCTACAAAAGTCACTATCACATTGGATGGTAACTATTTATTTACTCCTTGTTATTTCCCATTAAACTCTGAGCTCCCTATATTGGGAGTTCTGTTCAGTATCTCTCAGTACCTAGTAGAGGTTCTGGCACATAGTAAATACCAGGAACTGTGTGTTGAGGGACTGTTGCTGACATTATCTTTAACTGCTCCATGGAACAGAACTAAAGAAGCAAACAATCAAAGTTGAAGTGCAGCCTCTTTAAACTTGAATTTCCCTCACCAATGTAGCTGTTAAACTTCTACAAAGAAGTTGATTAATTATGATCACTGCTGGTAGTTCTTCACTTATGTTCATGTGGCATTTGGGGAAAAACAAGTTTTATAAGCATGCATGCAAACCAGTGGAAATAGGATATGATTCTCCAGTTTACACAAAGTGTATCTGGAATGCGTAAGCATTTCCAAACCACATGTGACTGACAGGAACCATGCAAATTGCCTTTTCCTTCCCAGCCAGAAGATCAGTGCAATATAGGACAATTTTATATACAAGGAACTTAAGAGATCTCATGTATCTTTGTCATGAATATATGTAAAATCTTAATCTTTATGTACTTTTAAAAATAGAAGTCTTCCTGTAGCTTGGTGTCAATCACAGTTCTATATGTAGATGCATCATTAATATGAAACTCTCAAATTCTGGGCATGCTGAGAGAGATTTCTGGCTACCTCCTTCTTACTCCGTACAACTTGAATTCCATTAATACTTACATGGGCAGGGGAGAGTTGACAGAAGCTTGGCAGTAGAAGATGTTATCCATTTTATGTTTAACTATTAATGATTATTGGCCTGTTCCGCTTACAAGGCTACATCATTAACCAACTTGATTGGTCCAAAAAATTCTCAGCTCAAAGCCAATAAACCTAAGTCTTGCTTTGGTGTGATAATCATGATCTTTGCATTGCTTGAAGTCATTTCTTCCTGCTTATTCCCTAAATACCAAAAATACAGTAAAAAAAAATTCAAAACCAAAAGCTGGTCAGTCCTCAAGTGCCTGTGAGAATGACCCCTTGATTGCAAAAACGTGTCTTGGAGTTAAATTAAGAAACATCATTGGAAATCAGAACATATATCTGTTGTGTTCTGAAAAATATCAATGAAGGAATGAAACCATAATTAAAGAAAAGAGGGACACAGCTCATTCTTCATTCACTGACCCCTTTGACTTTTTTTTAGGCGATCAGTGATACTATTTATTTAGATTGAAAGTCTGAGTCATAGACGAGTTCAAGGAGAAGAAGACCAAGATTTCATGGTTGGGTCATTTTGAATTTGTATATCTACCAGATATCCAAGCCAAAAAATCTACTAGAGATTTTTCTATGTGATTCTGTTCTGAGACAAAACCTGAGGTGGATATAATTGAGAATCAGGGTTTTAAAAATAGATTGTTCAGGGGTTTAGAAGAAAAGAAGAAAGTAGGAAGATAGAAGGATGGAAAGAAAGACTTGGAGGAAGGAAGAAAAAAAGCAGGAAGGAAGGAAAGGACAGAGGGAAAGAAGACTCTCAGCTACATCTCTTAAATCTTGTTACCTATGTATCTCTTAGTCTTGTTTCCTATTCCGATATAATGGTTATTCAGTTTATGGCCCTCTGGGCTTAGCACCTGATCACAAGTCTCTTAGTCTTGAACAGCAAGTTTAGTTTTCCTGTTTCTGTCCATCAGTGCTCAACATGAGCTAAGTCATTCTTAATCCCCAATTGTTTTCCCAGCTTTGTCCTCTCTAGGGGACAACCTGGTACAACTTCAGGATTAGGCAGACCTCTAACTACTCTAGAAATCATCTTTTGTGTTAATGTCATGAGTTTGGAGAGTATCTGAAGAATCTAGATAATGATATGTTAATTTGCCTAAGTGAACAGATTAGCTTGCATATAATCAGTGCCCTTAATCTACTTTGGAAATTCACAGGGTCAAAACTATAAGAATTTCCTAATAGATAAAAATTCCTGGCACAGTTTCTCCTACAATGGGATTTTGTTCTTTCCATCATATTGATACAATAAATTGATCGTGACTCCTTTGACCCTACCTGATGGCCTATTCATAGGCTCCTCAGTACTGAATTTCTGGAAATGAAGAACCTTATCTCTTTTGTAGCTCCTGGGGTGATGCCCATGTTTGAAACTTCTGACTATTCATCTTTTAACAGCATTTATGATTTCTTTTCTATTTCCCTAGATTTCTCTACCTGCTCAATAAAAGGTGAGAATGTGTTGTAAACCTTCCAAATGATTGCACTTATTTCCATTTTTTCTTGTATTTCAAATAGTCTTTGCTTTTTCTAATTTGATGTTACCTAGGTGTATAACTATTGGTGACTGCTTGATCTTTATTGGAATTATATCTCTTGCCAAAAATGTTGCTTCTATAAACGCTTTTGACTTTGAATTCTACTCAGTCTGGAATTAAAATTTCCATCCCTGGTTTTTCACTTTGTTTGTGTTTGTCTGATAAATATTTGCCTTTCTTTTATTTTCAGCCTTTTTTTATCTTCACTGCCAATGCGTCCAGGGCACATTGTTTCACTCCACGGTTTACAAAGACGGTAGTACTGTGTCAAACTACTCTGAGACTATTGTGAAGATTTATCTCATGAACTTCAAATTTCTTGCTTCCTTTAGATCCTGTAGTGTTTCTGCCTTTAGGATGTTTATCTCCCAGGCCTTTGCCAGTGGTTCTACATTCCCACTCCACTCACCGTAGCTCACTAAGACCCTTATATTTCCTGATCTGGGATCTCAAAATGAGTAAAGGCAGTGTGATGTTGATGGAAATAATTGATGCAGAACATATCTGGGGCCAATAAAAAGCAGTTCTCAGTTTTCTGGTCTTCACAGGTGACATGGAAGGCAGAAAGGGTGACCTGTTTACTTCTTTTAGTAAGAAAGAGAAAGTGGGAAAAAGAAGAAACAACTACCTGTTACTTACCCTTAGTACGGCTCCATTCTTTTTTTTTTTCTTTAGAAGATAATAAGAGCATGCTTTGATTTTGTTATGACAAAAAGGCAAAGAGGCAATAGTACAAACTCAGTAGGACAGGTTTATTTTAGAACAAACTAGGAGGCAGTAGAGACAAAACAGTTAACTCTTGTACAGACTATAAGGTCTTTTTAGGGTCATGAGCATGGGTGGAGGTGCTGTGGAAGAAAAAAGTCACAACGAGGCTTTTGAGAGCAGTTCAGCACAAAGGAGTTGCAGCTGTCCTCCCAGGACCAATCTTGAGGATGTAAAAGGAGTTGCATGTTGTTTGTTAAGAGTGGGGCTAAACAATGATTGGGAATTTTAGTGTGTAGCTGTGCTTCCTGGACCTTATTAACCCAAGACTACACATGTGCAGCAGGTGGAAAAGCATAGCAGGAGGAAAGGATTTAGAGTAGTCTCTACTTAGACCAGGATGGAAATGGTCAGATTCCTTCAGGTTTCAAATGATATTTCTGAATTTAACTCAAGAGGAAATCCCCATAGATTTTACCTGCCAATCTTGATTCTGGGTGTTGACAAGAGTTTCATATTATTCTGTATTGCCGATCTTTAAGTAGGGAGCAGAGAAAAAGTATTTTATAATACCTTTTTTTTTTTTTTGAGATATACTTGCTATGTAGTCCAGGCTGGCCTTGAACTCACTACGTAGTGCCAACTAGCCTCAAGCTCACAGCAATCCTCCTGCCTCAGCCTCCTGAGTCCTGGGATTATAGGCATGCACCACCACACCTGACTACCTTATAATATTTTTGTGAAATTAACAGCAAATAATACATGTAGAGTTCATAGCACATTCTGGGACTAGGTTATAGCAGCACCCTGGCATTCCTCATACTGTAACTCTCCATCTCTATTTCTTACCATCCTCCTTTAGCAGTTGTGCTAGTTATTGGTAGATTGCCTCTTTGTTCCGAATTTATCCTCACCACCTACATTGTAATGCCATAGCTGATTTTATTATTTACCCTTTGCCAATTGGCATCATGCTTTTCAAGGACCCTTTGAGAGTAAGACGAATGGCCACCTTTCTCACTTCTGGGTGCTTTCTTCTCTTTTGCCACATTCAAACAAAACAGCCACTTGGACTCCTGAGACACTTGTTTCCGTTGGTTCCTTATCACAATCACCCAAGGTGATGCCACTGGATTTCATGTGTTATTAGCATTCCATTTTCCATTCTCAAGGAGCTCAGCATTGTACTCAAACTCAAAGGCACAAATAATCCGATCCCTACATCTCATGATACCATCCCAGTACCATTCTATGTTATTTGGGGCCCAGTAAAGGCATAGTAATTAGAATAGGGAAAGTTTACTATACAGTTAATAACTAGCAAGAGAGATTAACTCCTAAGGAGTAATGAGAACTCTAATACTTTTAGGATTGGAGGAGTACTCAAAGGAGGAACAAATGGGGCAAAGTCTCCCTTCCAAAGCTGAGAATCAGTGCTATCAGAGAGTGTAAGGCTGTGGCAGACTGATACAGAGAAGTTAACTAAGGTGCCACAAGATAAGGCTGACAATCAAGAAACTGCCCAGGGAAATACTGATAAAAGATCATTATAAGCTGCTTCTTGGGGAACTATTGGAACATATTGGAAAACGTCTCTTGGGATACTGCTAATACTTTCTGGGAGGCAACCTTCTAGGCACTCATGAAACTTGAAGGCACCCACTGGGGTCCACTGAAACATGTAGAGAAACTGGCTGATTGCTGATGGAACTTAACTAGGATGTGCGAAGGATCATTGCACTCAGCAGGTGGTGAGCACCGCCGGCTGTCCCAGTCACCACCACCTGCCAAGTGCTGTGGAAATAAGCACAGAAAAGTCCAGAGGAGTAAAGCCAGAAGTCCCAGTATCCTGCAGTGTATGTCTTGCTCAGTCTCTCCAGTGGCATCTACTAAAAAACATGACATCAGGCTAACTGGAAAAGGAAAATGGTTCCATGGTCTAGGTGTAGAATCAGAAAGTAACCAATGAAGCATGAATTAGGGACTGAGTGGTGGTATATTAATAACTGACAGAGTTGGTCTCACCAAATAACTGAGGAAAAACTTTTTTCTCTCTCTGCCTTTTATTCAAGATAGGATTTCATTGAAGTCCTTGGCTTTAATAAGATCATTTCTCAATACAACTTCTAAATAAATTGAGCTTAAGGAGAAATATATCTTTTCTTATTTTAATGGTTTGAATTTATTATAAATTCAAGGCGAACTTTAAAACTATCTCATTAGCTTATTTAGTATGCATATACATTCTGATTGACGTGGATAACAAGTAATGGATAATCATAAATATGAAATTGTAGTGAGTACCTAGGTTTGCCTTAAACTATAACTTATCAAGGCCAAGTATCCTAATAAAAATTGAATAGGATATTGGTCTTTTAAAATGAATATTCAGTTCAAACTTGAGCTCTTTGTTCTATCTGTAGCTTGCCTCTCCTCTTACCCTATGTATTTATACTATATATGTATATATATAGTATGCATATTGTTTATTATACATTATATATATGTAATCATGCTTTGACCCACTATCTCTGACAGAAGCACGAGAATCCAAGAACTGAAACTATGATTTTGCAATACTAGTTTATGTGTGTATGAGTTTTTTACTGTTGGTATTCCTACAAATTTAGTAACTTAAATCAATGCATCTATAATCTGATAGTTTTTGAGGCTCTAGGCAAGGCTGTGATGAAGTGTCAGCCAGGCACGGGCTCTCATTTTAAGATTTGTTTGGGGGAGAATCCATTTTGAAGTTCATGTGGCTGTTGGCATTTGGTTCCTGGAGACTGTCAGACAAGAGGGCTGCAGTTTCCTGCTGGATTTTTGGCAGGAGCTTCCCTCATTTCCTCGCCATGTTACCACTTCCACTGGGTAGCTCACATGTGACCACTTACTTCTTCAAAACCAGCAAGAGAGAAACTGTCAGCAAAGTGACCTTATAACCTTTAACGTTAAGTTCACGGAACTGGAACCTTATCACTTAGAAGAAAGGAAGTAGTCTCATCTGCACTCACATTTAGGGTTTACACAAAGGCATGGATTCCAGAAGGCGGGGTCGTGTCCACCATAATACATCAACCTGGAGTAGGCAAAAGTATGCGTCGATCTTGGAGTTACATGTATTAAACTGTGTGTTTCTCATACTTTGATAGACTCACACTCTAGCCATGAAGTTTCAAGTTACTGGGTAATGTGGGGCACAAGGGACATATGAAGAATTAGCATGCAGGTAAAAAGACCAAGGGAAGAATAGTGATTCTAAAAGTAAGCTTTTCATACCAGTACTCTCTAGCTATTGGTAGGTAGATTATCTGAGCAGCCATTGATGAGACATACAGAAATTTCCAATATGCCCTCTCTCTCCACATTATTGTCCTTTATTATCAACATTCTCTATCAAAATGCACTATTTCTTATAAAACCTACATGGACATATCAAAATTGCCCAAATCTATAGTTTTCATTGAGATTCATTCTTGGTATTGTACATTCTGTGGAATTGTATAATTATATAATGATCTGTATCCACCATTATAGTGTCATAGAGAACACTTTCATTGCCATAAAAATCCTCTGTGCTCTGTCTATTTACCATCCGCACTATCAACATACTGCTCACCACCGAACTCTCCTGGGAACCTCTGATCTTTTTACTGTCTCCGTAATTTTCCAGAAAGTCATGTAGTTGGAATCATGTAGTATGTGGCCTTTTCAGATTGCCTCTCTCATTAAGTAATATATATTTAAGTCTCCTCTGTGTTTTCACATGGCTTGATATCTCATTTTGTCTCATTGTTGGACAATAGTTCATGATTTGAGTGCACATCATAAGTTTGCTTTTCCCTTCACCTAGTAAAGGACATCCTGGTTGCTTCTAAATTTCAGCAATTATGAATAAAACTGCAGTGGAAGTTCATGGACAGGTTTTTGTGTAGCTATATGTTTTTAACTTCTTTGGATAAATACTAGTAAGGAGTGTAATTTCTAATTCATATGGTTAAAGTATGTTAAATTTTATAAGAAAATGTGTTATTTTTAAGTGGAAACTAAATATTTTTAAAGAGCAGTGTCACCCCCAGTTTTTTTCTTTCCTTCCTCCCTCCTTTTATCTGTTATGTCCTATGTTATATTTTATATGGAAACTGTCCTTCAAAGTCTCATGTGTTTGGAAGGTGACTGGATCACCAGGGAGCTGTAGCTGACTTGCTAGGAGCTGGGGCCTGGTTGGAGGTTGGTCCCTGGGGGTGTGGCCTGGAAGAGTGTATTTTCGTCCTGGTTCCTGTCTTCCCTCTCTGCTTCTTGGCTGCCATGGATTAAACAGATTTCCTCTGTGTATCCTTCCACCGTGCTGTTTCTGCCTTGAAGCCAGTGGAGCATGGACTGAAACTGTGAGCCAAAATTAACCTGTCCTCCTCTAATTTGTGTGTCAGGTATTGTGCTCAGTGAGAGCAAAGTGTCTAAGACAGAAAATGGCATCTCAGTGAAGGAAAAATAATATTATACACATATACTCCAGAAGAGGTCTATATTCAAGGCAACCATCCTTAAGCTGAGAATTTACCTTCTGCACTAAAAATTTCTGCTATTAGGTTTCTATCCTGGATATCAATTGGAATTAAATATCCAAATCTTATATATTTATTATAGAAATGCTCATATTTATGTGCAAACTTAAGATACCTGCCTTTCTTTGCTCAACAAGCTGTGTAAATAGAATAATCTAGTAATTTTTTTAAAAAACAAGCAATCAACTAATAATGTATACTTGATATGCATTATATATTGATAGAGATCTGGTGATTTATATACACATATATTACTTTAGTCACCTTGGTTGGCTCTGAATGGCCTCTGATCTTCATATCAATGTTTCTTGAAATAGACTCTGAAAAAATGCACAGTAGTGGTAGAAAAATCAACAATTAGTTACTTCCAAATAACTAATTCAGGGTTTATGCTCTTCCAGGATGATTCTCTTTAGTTATTTGCCCCCTTCAGATCCCTTTTTAATAATACCTATATCCTTGTGACATAAAAGAGATCTTTAGCCTGAGGAAGCACTCTTGAAAAGGTGGCTCTACTGACTGAGATGATACAAGTTAAATACAGATGATGGGAGCATCACCCCATTGTTCATGGAGATTTCAGTAGGCATAGGATTTTGGTTGTGGGCAGAGGAATGTGGTAGAAAGCAAAGTGGTTTTTCCATTCATTTTTGCTTCTGTGACTATAATAATACCCAGAAATTTCAGGGAAGAAGTGGCTATGTTTTTTGTTTGGGAGATGTATGGGCACAGGTGTGAAAATAGTCTTCTTGGTTGTGCTCTAGTTGCCAGAAGATGTAAATCTGAGTCATAGAACCTCTGAGCCCAAGGCCAAGAGTGCGGAGCAGGGCACAGTTCAGTATGTTGGCATCCCACCCATGCTGTAATCAGTTTCTGAGTCTCATCTTGGTAAAAGAATCACTTCATCTCTATTATCTGTCATTTTGCTAGATGCTTCGTTATTGTCTGGAACACTCACTGCTGCTACTTTAGCAATTCCTATTGTGCTTCAATTATTTGGAGCTCAGGCAGGTTTGAAATGCCAACCTTTCTCTTCCTTTTATGACTGGATCAGATCCTGATACCTTGCCAGTTCTTCTTTTCCTTTGTTCAGTCGTATGTAGAAGGTTCAGACGGCCTCCGTTTTGATAGCTTCCTAAAGCAAAAGGTTCCTTTCTTTATAAACTGCAGGTTAAATCTTGTGCTTAATTTTTGGCTCTTTGTCTTTTATTCTTAGCTGTGGGCTCTCTCTTATTGCTCCAGGGTGATGGGAAACGTTCTGTCGCTCTGCTGGGAAAGGCAGCACTATAGAAATGAAATATGTATTATATTTCTACTCATTTGATTATCTTCTTCCCCAAAGCAGTTTAGCAAATTAACATAGACTCTGTTTTTGTTTCTGCTCAGTTTCTTTTGAGCAAGGAAAGAATTATAGCTGCTCAATTGTTCCCTACATTTCTTGCCCAACTTCCTTTTCCCAGAATGATTTGTCCATAAAATAAAAGAGAAAGAGGAGAAGCCACTAGAGAGGATTCTGATTGTTCTGGTCAGTGACAAATGGCCTGGTGGACAACAGGTCTGCACTTGGAGACATGAAACTAGTTGTGTCTTTACAGCAGTTTTTTTTCCCATAGGACCATAGAGGAAGAATGAAAAAGACATGGATGTGGTCTCGTTTGGAATTTAATTAGAAAGTGGCTAAGAGTATTCTAGAATAACTTTTATTAAAATTAAATCATTACCATGTCTAAGATTGTTCTTAATGGAATATTGTCTGAAGGAAAGTTGGTGGCAGCTTTCAATCCAAAACTAGAAGCAGGTACAACCATCTTTTTTTTTTTTTTTTTTTTTTTTTTGTACTGGGGATCATAACCTTGCACCTGCCAGGCAGGTGCTTATGCTACTGAGCTAAATCCCCAGCCCTATTTTTTGAGACATGATCTCACTATGCAGTTCAGGCTGGCCTTGAACTCACTTTGTAGCCCAGGCTGGTCTCAGACTCACAATGATCCACCTGCCTCAGCCTCCTGAGTGCTGGGATTAAAGGCATGCACCACCATGCCCGGCTAGGTTCAACCATTTTAAGGAGACCTAGAACCAGAGACTAATTCCAAGGAACGGACTGATTTCCAAGAAGTGTCTTCAAAACAGTGAGTCCCCAGCAAATTATAATACCTGAAATTCTACCACTAGGGATTATTTTCTTGAAGTCTTGACAATTTCAAGATCTCTTTAAAATACTAAATGACTGCATACCAGAAATAAACATGTTTCATATCTTCATCAACTATTTACACCAGACATATTCTCTTAGGGACCTCAGTAACTCAAAAATCAAATCAGGACCCTGCTGAAATGAAAGTTAGTACAGGCATCTGCAGATTCCAGGGGAAGATGAGAAGTAGAAAGAGTAGTGCTGAAAACAAGGATGAATTAAAAATGTTACCCACTTTCCAATTTTGCTCAGCGCTAACGCTGTCAGTACAGTCTGTGTTCATGGCAGCTGGTGGAGAAAGCACGGAAAATAAAAACAAACCAGTATTTCCAGAGTGCTATCTATAGTTTTTCTGGCCTGCCAACTAGACAGACTTTGTTAATAGATGTGACCATGAATTCTGGTTAGAGTGACTCTCAGGTCATGGTTGGTTCTGCACGCAGCTGTATCTGTAGATATGGAGGAAGTCTGGTAACTGTACTGGCAGCAAACCCAGTAGCAACCCCGGGCCTCTCACTATTGGCTACACCTTCTAATCTCACCATGATTTTAGAGTAATCTCTTCCCTTCTTTAGGCCTACATTTCTCCATAAGAAAGTAATAATATTGTCAGACTTGAGAGTGCTAGGAAAAACAAAAGAACAGAAGGCGATAACGTTCCACAATCTAATGTCAACCAAGGACTGGCAAATTCTGGGATTAATAGATTATGGGAGCAACGTGAAGCTTCTGTTGCAGAGTCCAGAAATTTTTTAAGAAAAAACAGCCACTGAGGATAGTAAGAGTCCCACAGGGGCCCAGCATATGTTTTAAGTTCTTCTGCACATGATTTTGGAACCTATTCAAGGTGCTTGTATAAACTCTCAGGATCTCTATTTATGCATAATTTTGGCATAGCCCATGGAGAAGCCAGGCTTCTTCCTGCCACTGCTGGAGGAGTGGCATGGTCCGAAGCCATGCCCATTAAACTTCATCAGTGTTGTTTCTCACTTAGCTCCACATGTTTAAAAATTCTCCAGGCTGAGCTTTTGAATGTGGCTGAGGAAGTATCGCTTTCAAGTTAATATTTTAACTGATGTCCAGAGCCAAGCAGTGGGCAAGGATGGAGTCAACAGTGCAGTCACATGAAGGGCTCTAGTGACCATTCCTCACTGGGGAATGACCCATATGGAGATAACTACTGCCTTAGTATGTTGTGGGGGTTGACATAGTGATATGAATATAGACCTTTCTTCTGTTTCAAATGGATGAGTCTGTTTCCCTGGGCTGGTGCTAGAAAACACAATTTCTGAATGTTAGCCAGCAATTGAATTATTTGGAATTTTCTTTGGTAGTCAACATATTCTATAATCTACATGAAAACCATGGGTTCTGAAACTCAGTGAGACTGAAATTTTGAAAGGGAGCATTTTGGGTTGTTTGATGTAAATCTGTTTCTCTTTAGAAGGATGGGGCATTTGGATGGGACTTCATGTGTTACAGCCAGATGTGATAAAAATGATGCCCAGAAGCAGAAATGAGCAAATTAAATTACCAGGTACTGGAACCACCAGAGTGGCCTGAACTTACAGATAGGTCACATTCTAGGAAGAGATGGACATGCCCAGCTAGGATTATTTTGAGGGGCTACACTTTGTGCTGAGACCTATGTAAAGGGACAGTGACAGACTCCACTTTCTTAGGATATAGGAGTAAAAAAATCTGCGTGGTACTGTGATTTGTCTTTTTTTCTATCATGTCCGTTCTCTATCAAGTCAGTATTATTGCTGAGACTCAGATGAGAATCTTCAGGAGAGAAGAACTTCATTCAATTTATCCTTCACAGTTTGTGTGGTTCTTCAGTAAAACAATTCAAACTACCAGCACTGTTTGGTCCAAGAAAGGCGTTAGAACTTTATTTAGTATTTAACCTGGTTGCTGTCTTATAGAACAGAAAATAAGACAGAGGTAAAGAGATACAATGGAGAAGCAGAATGGAAAGTTTTGTTTTGCTTAGTTTTTGTGTTTTTTTGTATTGGTTTTGAGAAACAGCAAAGCTAAGGATAGATGCTGCTATTGTTGTGACATTTGATTTTGCAATTGGTGGTGGGAAGATTGATGAGGATTCTGTCTCTTCCAGTCCATTCCACCTACATCTTACTCCCATCTGTTGTCAAACCCAGAGCATACATTCCTTCTTATCCAACACCCACTGATTTCAATAAGAATCAATAAAATAGAGTGGAGGAGTGGAGAGAAATATGACCTTCTTTTACTACTTAACCTGAAGGGAGCTGTTCTAGAGAAATCCACTAGGATTACTATTTAGTCAATGGTGGTACTTCTTGGATAGAGGTACTGCAATATTTTGTTTAACTATACAACTGAAAAACTGGAACATTAAGGAAAAGATTTATACTGGGCAAGAAAGGATATGAAAAACTCTTTTTTGGGTTGTGTACAACATCCTGTCTGTTCATGAGTTTTCTGTACTTCTACCCCAATACCACCATCACCTCATCTATGAAATTAAATACCATGTTAAAGCTGGAAGAGACCTTTGATAGAACCTAATTCAACCCTGTCATTTTACAAATTTGCAGGCAGAGGGCCAGAATGGTTAAGAGACATGCCGAAGGTCATAGAGGTCAGCAGGAGCAAGCCAAGACCAGAACCCAGTCACGTGGCCTTGGTCTACTGCTTTCTCCAACAAAGCAGGCTGTTTCTTGAAAAGTGTGGCACAGATGCCAGACAATTTCCCCTAAACTAGTTTAGATTCTAGGAAAAAAAAAGTTGTGGTCAGGCTTTTCTGGATGCCTCAGTGAGGGTGGGATATTGACTTTAGGAAAACTCAGAATTTGATGTCATTCTGATTTTGACTTTGGACCAAAGATTAATTAAATAGTTGTTTGTTGTTATATTATAGTCCTAGTGCTTTAGGAAGTTCTAGAATATTCCATAATTTCCTTTGGGCTCTGTTTTCTGACTTCCAACATGAGGAACTTAGGTTAAATTACCTTTAAGTTCCATTTCAATTTTAACAAAGTCTTATTTCTCTAAGATTGTGACTCCAGGAGGTATATTTAGCTCATAAACTTTCCTCAGCTCTTTCATGAGAGAAACAAAGGTTTTAGGATTGATTCTAGTTGATTCTGGAATACTGTCATAGCCTCTTAAAGTTCTTCCAAGATGACCCAGACCAGTGGTGGCAAACCTATGGCACATGTGCCACAGGGGGTTGTTTGTATCACTGAAAGCTCTAAAAGGTTTGCCATCACTGACCTGGACCTACAACAGAGTGTTGGGCCATGGCTGCCTGTGACTGTCAGCAGAATAGCCAATATATCCTTCTTTTGTTAGGAACCACCCAGCTTCCACACCTAGAGCTGGGCTGGACACTATGCTAACACCCCCATAGTGGTCTAAAGAACTGAAACTAATGAGAGCTGTTTGGTGTCCTTTACATCAGCTGATGACAAATTTGTTAGTGAGTCTGACCCCTCTATCTGTAGAGAATGATGTCTGTTTCCTGTTTTTAGCTTTATCCTGCTCCTCACTAACCACTGAACTATATAGGAATACATTGCAGACCTGCCTGTAAATTCAAATTTCAAATATAGATGTTGATTCCTTTCAATGTGGAATTCTCTGAATTTGTTAGAATTTAAAAATCCACACATACCAAATTTTATTCAGTTCACAGTGATAGAGAAAATAGTGTTTCCAATCAATACCTTGAGATTACTGTCTTTCCCTGTGTTCTGTCTATAAAGCCTCAGAAAAAGCTTCCCAGGACATCTCTTTTGCCTTTCCAGATCTTATTGATTCACTAAGGTCAAATCAAATGTAATGATAGAACCGTCTCTGAAGGAACCATGGGTTCATAATCAGTTATGTGATTAAATTGTTTTCTCTCTTCCATTGTTTTTAGTTTCTTCAGAACAAGGGAAATGTTTTAAATATGTTGTGGCTTCTCTGTGACAATTTGTTTTGAATACATAAAAAAAAACCATAATGATGAAATAGTGACACTCATTTCAGCTTCTGGAGTCACCCTTGCCATTTTAGTATTGACCTATAGAATTTAGTAACTTATCTTTTAGGTTTCATGTATCAAGATCTTTATATGGCTGAGTTTCACTCCTGTTGAGCACCAAAAAGTCTGAAACTTGAAAATATCACAGAGGCTAAGTTCTCGACACAGGCCTAACCAATCAAAATCCCCAGGAGATGAGGCCTGGGTGTCTACTTTTTACCCCATGTTTTTTATTAGTACATATTGTTTATACAGATTAATGGGTTTCCTTTTGGCAGATTTCAGCATGCACATAATATATTTTAGTCATTTCCTCCCCACCACACTCCTTGACCTATCTTTTTTTTTTTTCTCCTTTTTTTTTCTTTTTTTCTTTTTTTCAGTACTAGGGATTTGGGAATTGAATCCAGGATCTTCACTTTGATCCTCACCCTGCTTAAAGTTTTCATTTTGAATCAGGATCTCACTAAGTTCAAATTGTCTAGCCTGAGCTCGAACTTGTGAGCCTTCTGCTTCAGTTTCCCAGACTTCTGGGCTTATAAGCACACACCACCACATGCAGCTTCCATTTTTTTTAAAGCTCCTTACGTGAGTCTAATGCATGGCTATGGTCGAGAAACCCTGCCTTGAGGGCCCATCTTATAAGGAACTTGCCCACAGAAGTTTCTCAACTCTAGCAATCCTTTCTGTACCAAACCAGCCAAGGGAAAACATGCATCAGGGCAGAAGGACATTGCTAGGATTGATCCTGGGGGCAGTGAGATCCTGGAGTTAAAATACATTTTGAACAGGGA
The DNA here is from genome assembly GCA_004363535.1 of Dasyprocta punctata. Lineage (NCBI taxonomy): Eukaryota > Metazoa > Chordata > Mammalia > Rodentia > Dasyproctidae > Dasyprocta > Dasyprocta punctata. The sequence continues at coordinate 37,248 of RJWM01001281.1, read as the reverse complement.
TATCTCAATGGAAAGCATTTTTAAAAACCTTTTAACTGTAGGAGAAAGGACTGAAAGAAAAAGTAGAGGTTTCTAAGAGAAGAAGAGAGAGGTAGAGCAAACCAGTCATGGGTAGGTGACCATCTGCATAGTGTGATTTATTTCTAAGGGCCCACTGACTTGAAATTCCATTATGAAAAATTCCATCCTTTGGCTAAGACTTTGTTTCTTGTTTAAATGGAAATACCTGTGAATCACATCTGATGGGGAGCATCATAGCCCCACCTGAGTACACAGCATGATGAGGTGTGGGAAAGATCTTGAAAAAGTAGGTGGAAGGGTGAAGTGGTGTTGTCAAAGCAGGACTCATACTTACAGGGCATTGTGCAGGCAGTGTCAGCTGGATTGCTATTGTTTAAGGGAAAAACTACTCAGGACTAAAATGCACAAACATTCTATCCTTTTCCTCTGCCTGCCCTGCTGAGGAGCTCCTTTGCTTACCCCTACTTGCTGCTAGGCCCTAAAGGAGGAAGAAAGCAGCAACAAAGCTGCCTCACTGTGGAGGTGATGGCTTCCTGGTCAGGCTGGCCCTGAGAGGCGTGACTTGGAGATGCAGCTGGAGATTTTCCTCTGGCTCACTGTGTGGCCTCCAGCCAGTATCCACACAGCTTTAGTTTTCTTGTATGTCAAACCAAGATAAATACCTCTCTTCCCACCTCTCTGGGGGCATTGTGGGGCATCCCTTCTGCCACTTTCATTAACTTTGTCCAAGGGCCATTGGAAGACAGCTTTAAGATGAATTATTTTTGCTCTCAGCATGTCTTTATGATACCAAGGCTTCTGTAGCCTGGCGGAGGGTGGAATGACATCCTCACTACATCCTCACCCTGAGGGGCAGTGTTTTTAGTGGAAGGGAGACACCAAAGGGGCTGTGGGGTTGGGGTGCAAGAGAGAGAAGTTTTCAATTGGTACCAGATGCCATCAGAAACTAACGACCTGACAAACACCGTCCTCATAAAACAAATTCCTTAAAAAGGAAGCAAATGGAAATATAAGCTAGTGAAAGAATTTGCAGCAGCTGCCCTAAAACCATTTCTCACTTCATAAACAGGTCTGGGTTTGGTCCTTTTTTCGTTTTTTCTTTCTTCTGGTCTTGGTCTTATTTCGGGCCACTTTCCCCTCTGGTGTGCTGCCTGTCTTGCTCTTCCTATCCTCCTCCTCTGCTGCCCACCCTGGGAGTCAAACAGCTGTACTTTCCACGGTTCACCTCATCTTGATGGAAGAAGGCTCATTTAATTATTTGTTTTCTGCCCTGTCTCAGTTTGTGTCTGTCCTCAATGACGTGAATTACTTGAATGAAGTCACTGAAAATAGCATGTAGTCTTTCAAATTAATTTCTTGGCAATCACCTCACAGGAACCAAGGTGTTAATAGAGCTTGGAGTTCTTTAGCATCACTAGTGAGCTAATCTGATCTCATTCCATGAAAGATGGTAAGGCTTTAGTGCCTTTATTCAAATAGTAAATACTCAGAGACAAACATTTATTTCTTATATTGCATACCCAACAATCAGCATTGGATTTGGGAATTCCCCCTCCCTCAACTCATTTATTTGTCCCTTCATTAGTTCCCATAATGGACATCACATCACCACCAGGAATCATCAGGGAATAAAGAAGTAACAAGTTTTCTTCACATTACTTACCTCCTGTTCTCCCATCACACACCTAGCAAGCATGAATAAAAGAAATGAGAATGTCACTGGCATATGATTTAAATTCCATGAGTATAAGTTTAGGGGCAGCCAATTTATCACAGATCAAATCAGGTCTTTTTGGGCTACTACTTTTTTTCATCAACTCTCAATTTTATAAGTGCATATTCAATGATATGTTATTTTCCACTTTCTATTATGTTTTGCCGAGCTCTATGATATAATCATTGACTACTAACACAACCCAAGGGCAAACAGAGGACACTATTGATGAGGTTCACTAGCCACTTTGGCTAGTAGTTAGTACCACTGGCAACAGCATCAAGAGTAATAAAACATTTTGTTAGAAAACATCCAGTCAGTGTCTCCCTCCCACCTTCCCCCAGTTTATGTGCATTAAGGGATTGATCCTTGTTGTACCAGTGACCAGAACAATGCCTTTAAGTGTGGGCTCTTAGTAAATGCTCTGATGAATGAATGAGTGGGACAAAATGGTAGAATCATTGTTGGTTAACATTTTTGTATTTTAGAACCCTATCTGTCACCATTTAACTTAGCAAATTTCCCATTTTAATAATAATTCTGTAACTTTTCTGTCGTAATATGATAGCTTTTTTAAAATTTTATTTTAAAGAGAATCAAACAAAACAACAGAAGAAGCAGATCAGGACAAAACAATGCAAGCAAAACAGGATTTCAAAACAAGTGAACAGGAAATCAACAGTGGCTACCATAACGTCTCTTATTTTCTTCAAAATAGTTGTTCATATCTTCACACACAATGAATTCAAACAAAACACAATAGTATAAAACTGATAAAAACAAAAGAATGAAAGCATTACAGGCCTTCAAAACCCAACCATAGGAAAATCAACAATGGCTACCATAATGTCTCTTGTTCTCTTCAAAATAGCTGTCCACACTTTCACACATATTGAAATCAAATAATACAGAACAGACTAAGAACAATCAAAACAAAGGATATAAGCATTATAGGACTTCACAACAAGATGATACGAAATCAGCAATGGCTACCATAATGTCTCGTTTTCTTCAAAGTAGCTGTTCATACCATCACTTGTAATAAAATCAATTCTTGCAAACTGTTTAGGAGAAATTCTAGGCTTGTATAAGCCTATACATGTACATCTGTTCTTTCTGTATTAGAGGGAAAGAAAAAACAAAACGTCACAAATTACATAAAAGACAAGAAACAAAAGAGACTAATAAGTAGCAAAAGCAAAGAGCCCAAAACAATAACAATACAGGCTTGCAAAACAAGGCGATAGGAACATAACTAAAGTTGTAATTTTGCATAGTTATCTTCTAAAGAGTTACTCAGTTTACCAGATATAGACTTGCGAATTTCATCTAATCCTATGAATGTTAACTGTTTTGTTCCAAGAACTAATAGAATTAGTAACACAATCCTCTTAGCTGTCTTAAGTGTATACACAAATTTGTATCTTTTCTCTTTTCTCTTTGTTTTTTTCTCTTTTCCCTATCTGATTTATTTTTTCCCCTTTGGGCAGTTTGTTTTCCTTCAACAATATTTACTGAAGATTTTGTATATTATTTACTCTTTCAGTTTCTTACACTAGGGAGACAATATGGTATTTACACATGTGAGTTTGATTTATTTCACTTATGAGTGTGGTCTCAAGTCACATCCATTTACCTATAAAAGCCTCAATGTGATCCTTCTTTATAGCTGAGTAGCACTCCATTGTACAAAAGTACCACATCTTTTTTATCCATTCCTCCCTTGATGGGCATTTAGGTTGTTTTCAAGATTTGGCTATTACAAATTGTGTTGCTATAAACATGGGTGCACATACAACACTGTGGTTTGTTGTTTTCAGTTCTTCTGGGAATATGCCAAGAAGTGGAATAGCTGGGTCAAATGGGACTTTCAATCCCAGGATTTTGAGGAACCTCCGACTGATTTCCACAGTGGTTGCACCAGCCTGCACTCCCAGCAACAGTGGAGAAGAGTTCCTTTTTCCCCACAGCCTCTCCGGCATTTGTTATTGGTGTTTTTCTTGATCCAGGCCATTCTTTCCGGAGTGAGATGGAATCTTAGTATTGTTTTAATTTGAATTTCTCTAATGACCAATGATGCTGAACATTTTTTCATGTATTTATTTGCCATTTGTATTTCTTCAGCCAAGAAGTGTGTATTCATCTCAGATGCCGATTTTTGGATTGGGTCTTTGAATTTCCAGAGTTTGAATTTCTTCAATTCTTTATATGTTCTAGATAGAAGTCCTTTGTCTGAGGGACAGTTGACTAAGATTTTCCCAATCTGTGGGTTTTCTTTTAACTCTATTGGAGATTTCCTTTGACATGCAAAAACTTTTTAGTAAGATGAGATTCCAGTTATTGATTCTGGGAAGTATTTCCTGTGCAGTTTAATTTTTGTTCATGAATTCTCTGCCTACCCCTATATCTTCAAGATTTTTACCTACTTTGTTTTCCAGCAGGTTTAGTGTTTCTGTTTTAATACTTAGATCTTTGATCCATTTTGACTTTAGTTTAGTGCATGGTGATAGGTATGGGTCTAGTTTTAGTTTTCGGCATATGGAAAGCCAGTTTTTCCAGCACCACTTATTAAACAGGCTATCTTTCTTCCAATGAACATGTTTGGCTCCTTTGTCAAAGATAAGATTGCTAAGTGTCTCTGTGGTTGTGGTTGTATCTGCTAGTCTATTCCATTGATCTTCTGTTTTGATTCTGGTACCATGCTGGTTTTATCACAGTAGCTTTGTAGTATAGTTTCAAGTCAGGGATTGTGATGCCTCCTGCCTTACCTTTGTTGCCCAGAATTGCCTTTGCTATTCTAGAAACTCTTCTGGTTCCGGATGAATTTTAGGAATGATTTCTCTAGATCTGTGAAGTATGCTAATGGTATTTTGATTGAAATTGCATTAAATCTGTGTAAAAATTTTTGGGGAATGGCCATTTTCACAATGTTTGTTCTTCCTATTCATGGACAAGGAATGTCTTTCCATTTTCTGAGATCCTCTTTGATTTCTTTTTTGAGAGTACTGAAATTTTCACTGAATAGATCTTTTACTTCCTTTGTTAGATTGATTCCTAAGTATTTCATTTTTTTGGATGCTTTGTTAAGGGTGTCGCTTCTCTTATTTCTCTCTCAGTGAGTTTGTTGTTTGTGTACAGGAATGCCATTGATTTTTGAGTGTTGACCTTGTATCAAGCTACATTACTGAATTTGGTTATTGTATGTAGAAGTCTTTCAATGGATTTTTGGGGGTCTTCTATGTAGAGTATCATGTCATCTGAAAATGATGATAATTTAACTTCTTCTTTTCCTGTCCTTATTCCTTTTATTTTTCTCTCTTGTCTAATTGCTCTGGCTAATATTTCCAGCACTATATTGAATAGGAGTGGTGATAATGGACATCCTTGGCTTGTTCCTGATTTTAGAGTAAAAGCTTTCAGTTTTTGACCATTTAAAATGATGCTAGATATTGGTTTGTCATAGATGGCTTTTATCAGGTTGAGGTAAAGACCATCTATCCCAATTTTCAATAGGGTTCTTATTATGAATGAGTGTTGGACTTTTTCTGCATCTATTGAAATGATCATGTGATTCTTATCTTTGGCTCTATTGATATGGTGTATTATGTTTATTGATTTGCATATGTTGAACCATCCCTGCTTTCCTGGTCGTGGTGTATAATCTTCTTGATGACTTGCTGCATTCTGTTTGCCAGTATTTTATTGAGATTTTTTGCATCTATGTTCATTAGGGGGATTTGCCTGTAGTTTTCTTTTTTGGTTATGTCATTCTCTGGTTTTGGTAAGAGAGTAATATTTGCTTCCATGAATGGGTTAGAGAGAATTTCTTCCCTTTCAATTTCATTGAAGAGTTTGAGGAGTGTTGGTACTAAGTCTTCCTTGAATTCCTTGTAGAATTCAGCAGTGAATCCATCAGAACCTGGGCTTTTCTTTATTGGTAAGGTTTTAATTACATTTTCAATTTCATTAATTGAGATTGGGTTATTAAGTAGTTTTACGTCTTCTTGATCCAGCTTTGGTAATTTATGTGTTTCAAGGAATCTGTCCATTTCTTCTGTGTTATCAAACCTATGAGAGTAATGTTTTTCAAAGTAGTTATTAATGATCTTCTATCCTCAGGATCTGTAGTGATTTCACCTTTTTCATTCCTTATTGCATGAATTTGAGTTTTTTCTTTCCTTTTTCTAATTAGGTTGGCTAGGGGCTTATCAATTTTATTTATTCTTTTAAAGAACCAACTCTTTGATTCATCAATTCTTTACATTGTTTTCTTAGTCTCTATTGTATTAATTTCTGCTCTTATTTTTATAATTTCCTCCCTTCTTTTGGCTTTGGGCATGACTTGCTCTTCTTTTTCTAAATGTTTGAGGTGTAGCATCAGGTTGTTTATTTGTGTTCATTCTGTTCTCCTGATGTGGGAATTCACTGCAATAAATTTCTCTTTGAGAACTGCTTTCATTGCATCCCACAGGTTCTGATAAGTTATATTTGTATTTTCATTTGCTTGCAGATATTGTATAATTTCTTCTTTAATTTCCTCTGTGACCCATTGATTGTTCAGGAGTGTATTATTTAATTTCCATGTGTTTATGGAATTTTTGCAGTTTTTTGTCATTAATTTCTAGTTTCATGGCACTATGATCAGATAATACGCATGGAATAATTTCAGTTCTTTTGCATTTATTTAAGCATGTTCTATGGGCTAGTATATGGTCTATTTTAGAGAATGTACCATGTGCAGCTGAGAAGAATGTATATTCTGACATTGTTAGGTGGAGCACTCTGTACACGTCTACTAAGTCCATTTGTTCACAAGTTTGATTCAGGTCTGCTATTTCTTTGCTGATTTTCTGTCTAGTCGATCTGTCTCTTTATGTTAATGAGGTGTTAAGGTCTCCCATTATAATTGTGCTATTGCTTATTTGATTTTTTATTTCTATTAACATTTTTTTATATAGCTGGGTGCTCCCATATTTGGTGCCTATATATTTAAGATTGTTATCTCTTTCTCATGAAGTTTTTCCCTAACTAGTATGTAGTGACCTTCTTTATCTCTTTTGATCATTCTCGGTTTGAAGTTCACATTGTTTGCAAACAGAATAGCTACCCCTGCTTTTTTTGGGTTCCTGTTGCATGGAGTATTGTTTTTCATCCTTTAACTTTCAGTCTGTGAATTTCCTTTTGGGTTAAATGGGTTTCTTGTATACAGCATATGGTTGAATGCTGTTTCTTAATCCATTCTGCCAGTCTGTTTCTTTTAATTGGTGAATTGAGGCCATTTACATTAGCAGTTATAACTGGTATATATTGGTTTATTTTTGTCGTGTAATCTTTCTGCTGTTGTTTCTTTACCTTTTCCCTCTGTTTAATTGTTTGCTTTGCCTAGTGGTTTTTTTCTGTTGGTGATCTTGAAGTTGTAGTTATTTTTATGTCTCTCTAGAATATCTTTTCAGTATTTGCAGCGTTTACTTGGTGATCATGAAGCTATTCAGCTGTTCTTTGTCATGGAAGTATCTTATTTCTCAATCAATTTTGAAGGACAGTTTTGCAGGGTACATCAGTCTGGGTTGGAAGTCATTTTCTTTTAAGATCTGAAATACCTCACTCTATGCTCTTCTTGATTTCGTTGTTTGTGTTGAGAAGTCTGCTGTGATTCTGATGGGTTTTCCCCTGTAGGTGATCTGTCTCTTTTCTCTAACAGATTTAAATATTCTGTTCTTATGTTGAATTTCTGGGATGTGGATTATTATATGTCTGAGTATAGATTTATTTTGGTTATGGCTAGTTGGATTTCTATATGCTTCACTTATCTGTATGTCAGTTTCCTTTCCCATGTTTGAGAAATTTTCAGCTTTTATTTCTGTAAATAGTCTTTTGATATTATTTGTGCTGTCACCTTTTTCATTTACACCTGTCAATCTTATATTGTTTTTCCTTGCATCATCTTGCAACTGTTGAATTGTTACTTTCTGATTCCTTGTTATTTTTAAAAGATGTTTCTTTTCCTGTTCACTAGTTGCAATCTTGTCTTCGAGGTCTGCAAGTCTATCTTCACATTCACTGAGGTGGTTTTGCCAGCTTTTGATGGAGATTTTGATTTCCTGGTTATCTCTTTGCATCTGTTTCATTCATTCTGTGTCTTTCTTATATTGTTCATTGAAGGTGCCTATCTTTTTGCAGTGCTCCTCAATTTTTAAAACTATGTCTTCTTTAGATGTGTTCAGCATTTCTTTCATTATGTTTATCATTTCTTCTTTTACCTGGAAAATTATTTCTCATCTGAGTTCCTCTACAGCTTGATGGACTTGCTTCTTTACTTCAGTTGCTATCATTTCATAAGTTTCAGGTGTATGGCTTACCTTTCCTTCTATGCCCACGTCTCCTAGGCTTTTTTGGGGTGGGTTAGAGGGTTGAGATTGCATTTTACTCTTGTGTTTTGTCATTTTCCTGTATTCTCCTGGAGAAGCTGAATGCAAGGTTTCAATTGCTTCCTGGGTTGAGGATATCTGTCCCTACTGCAGCGAGTTTCTCCAGTTGAGTGGGGGTCATTGGTCAGGCCTTACCCAATCACTAATGGCACTCGAAGTCTCCTCAAATGTTGGGAGTATGCTGGGTGGGCCTTCAGCACACCCACATGATCCCCCAAAGCTCCCCAGCGATTTGAGGTTGCTAGGCAGGACTGTACCAGGTTCTGAGTGGCCTTCCAAGGTGGAACAGGTAGGTGGAGTACACTGTGCAGGCCTTCAGCTCAGGCTGCATGGCACTCCAAAGCTTACCAGGTTGCAAGTGATGTTCTCAGCTTGCACGGTTGGATGAGGCTTGCTGTGTAGGCCTTTGGATCTCAGCACTAAGCACAGGTGGTTCCCTGGTCACTTGGAGACACTTGCTGAGGCCCAATCAGGCCCTAAAGGACCTACCCAAAGGTCTCCAACTGATTGGGCATGCTGGGCCAGTCCCTACCAGGTTCCAAGAGAGGCGCTGAGCTTGCATGCCTGGATGGAGTTCTCTGTGCATGATTTTGGCTCGCACCACTGAGTGTGGGCAGTTCCCCAGCCACTCGGGATCACTGGGCAGGGCCCAACCAGGCCCCAGAGGACCTACCCGAAAGTCCTTGGCTGATTGGGCACACTGAGAGGATCCCTACCAGGTTCTGAGAGGGTTTCCTAGCTTGCACACCTGGATGGAGTTCACTGCGCAGGGCTTCATGAAATTTAATTCAGTTTATCTTTATTGTGTTCACTATAGTAAACTGTATAGTGACTATAAAAGTGGGTAACAGGTAGTATTTCTCTTCAAGAAGTTAATACTTTAGTATTAACTCAAGTTAATAGTCAACTACTAATTACATTTGGATAAAGAGGTGAATAACATAATTTAAGAACAAGAAAATGCTTACATAGTACAAGATAGAGTAAAAGAAATGTTAGAAGGTAATTATTTTTACAGTTTCACTGGGAAGTTTGAAGGAGGAAAATATCCTTAGGGGCTTCTTGTGGAAGGAAGGCCTTTTAGAAATCTCAACACATCAAGTAAAGGTACAGAAGGGAATCATAAAGTAGGATGATCATCAGGAAACAGGTCACTGATGTAAGGGTCTGACCCATTGGCAGTGGAGCAGCAGAGGAAATTAACCTAGGAATAATAATGACACATGGCATTATGATATGTTATCATTTCTACTTAAGCCAAAAGGCTTATGTGTATAGGGCTTGGAGTTTTAGAAGATGATTGGATCATGGGGCACTGCACTCATCAGTAGGTTGATTAATCCTCTGAAGAAGGGCTGGTCAGAAGAGGTGGGTTACTGTGAGCATGACTTGGAAGGGTATATAACTTCTTCCCCAGATCTGCCCCTCACTCTGTGCTTTATAGCTGCCATGTCATGAGCAACTTTCTTCTGCTAGAGCCTTCCTGCTTTTGCACTAGCTGACTATAAATTGACTTCTCCAAAAACCAACCTCTTCTCCTTTAAATTGTGGGTATCAGGTATTTTGTCCCAGTGTTGAGAAAAATGACTAAAACATCAATTCATCTTATAGAAGAAGGATCTGAAATACTAGGAAATGAATGATTCATTCCATATCATACAGGTGCAAAAGAAGATACAGAATTCAAACTCATTAGCTTGGTTGCTAATGCTTTAATTTTTAAATGCTATGGTTCAGCCATGGCAGGAAGGCTACATTCTTCTTGCTCCATTGCATCCTTGCTGTTATGCAGGTCTAGATCCGGGCTGAATCTTCTAGGACTTTATGGAGCTTATGCATCTCTCCTGTTCCTGATTGGTTGGCCTTATTGATCCAGGAAACAATTCTTTGTTGAGATGATGTCTGTGCAATGTCAGGCATTTCATAGGGATTCAGTGTGTGTGAAATTCCTCTTCCTTTAGTAGACCCAATTTATAATTAGTGTCAGTGACATTCAGTGGTGCATGCTGCTTTAGCTATACCATTAGTCAAAATATTTCCATATCAGTTGGTAAAGGAATGTCACCTTTTCTGTTGTCTCAGATAGCCAGGACCATTATTTAGTACCCTCTAGGAACTCTCTGTGATCAAGCTTTGAACGGGTGATGCCTGATGCAACCAGGGGTCTCTGAGATTCAGTCCTGAGCTTTGTTCTGGATCTGTTCAAATTGTTTGAGATCTAGAAGTTCTGGTTGTTCAATATTTCAAGCATCATTCCCTGATATGTTCATTTCTGATATCATCTAGAACTCCTGGGGTCTGCTCTCCACCCTATCCCGTCACCTGTGATTCTTCTGGAAGCCTCATGCAAAGTTGATAAATTGTTACTCACTAACTGACATTGTTTATGTTTATCACGTGCCATGGCTCTAGGAAATTCACAAGGTGATGTGTTAAATGTAGATTTTGCAGTAAGACTATTGTCTCTTAAGTGTATAGGGAGCAGCGAAGTCACCGCTGCTACTGGTTTTGAGTCAGTTCTAAGATGTTTAGTTTATTTTTCATTGCTAGAACAAAGTACTCAACACCCACAAGTTAAGGCATGAAAGGTGTATTTTAGCTCATGTTTTGTAGAGGTTCAGTCCATAGTTGGCTGGTTTCTAGGCAGGACAGCATGGTAAAAGGATGTGGCAGAGGAGAAACAGTTCGTCATGGTAGGCAGGAAACAGAGAATCTCTTCTTCTTTCTTTTCTTTTTATTTCATCCAAGCTATTGGTTGTTGCTTTCCACATCCGTGGTGGGTCTTCCTTCTTCAGTAAATCTGTCATCAACACTCAGAACTATTTTAAATCCATCAGTGGTCTAACTCAGCATCACAAGCCCATGATCCACTCACCTTCCCAAAACCCCCCCCTGGGAGCACATGAGGCTTTGGGGGGACATCTGGATGTAAGCCATAACAGACGCTTCTGTTTTTGTTATCTCCAGCTGTGTCCACCAGCCCTGTGGGAAGCTGGCCAGCTGTGTGCCATTGCTGCTTGATCACACGGACATGGTGAACTGTACCTCTAGCAGCCCAGGTCACATGAAGTGTGCTATCACCTGTCAAAGGGGATTTGCCCTTCAGACCAGCAGCGGGCAGTACCTCAGGCCTATTCAGGTGAGTTGGAAGCCCATACTCATCGAAACCAAGCTCCTGGGGCACGAAGCTACTTATGCCTTTTCCCCTAACTTGACTGGGGAAGGGCTGGTGTTTATCAGCCATTTGAAAGAAAAAAAAAATGGCTAGAGATGTAACATGCAAAAAGAATCATGGCTTAATAAAAATACAAGGTACATAAAAGATGTACAGGTCTGTTTATCAGGTTGTGAATTTGCTCTTTGGTTGGGCAGTAGACATGAATGTTTATTCTGTTTTCCTTTGTTTTTGTCTTCTTGCCAGAAATGATGTGCTCCACTTTTTACTATGAGATTAGAATGCAAAGATATAGACCCATTCATCATTTTCAGGCAAGATAAATTGTAATCAATGTATCTGTGACTTCTTAAAAGAAGGTTGGAAAAATACAGCATGATTTCACCCCAAAAGTATTAAATCTATTACTAAGGCAGAGATTCTATCATGATATAAGCTTTGGATGAATTTTCTACATTCTACATTCTACAAGCCCCATTCCAAATTTCTATAACACCATTTCCAAGACTTCAAAGTAGTTTGAAGATAATAGAATATATTGAATAAGATCATATTTCAAGAGACAGATTTGAATGAAATTTCAACTGTACTATGTACTAAGCATATAACTTTAAGTAAAGTCAAATAAAAGAAATACTTTAAGCTTGTTTCCACATTTGTAAAATAATTGAAATGCAAGTACTCATTTCATTGAGTTATTAAGATGACTGGCTGGAAATAAGTTGAAAGCTTCCAGTAAAGTGATAGGCGCATGACACTCTGATAAGCTGCCATTATTATCGACATAATTATGTTTTCCTATGAACTTTGTTCTCCAATTTTGTTTTAGCAAGATTGCAACACTTTACAAAGGAATTTAAAATATGAAACCAACCTTTAGAAAACATGACTATATTTTGAGATAAAAAGGGAAGCACTAGGCAGAAGATAATAGAGTTCAAGGAGAGGATCATGGAGGTGTAATATCAGAAAAGAGTAGATGTATCATTCTTAGTCAGATATAAACAGTTTGGAAGATTGGTTTTAAAAAAAATAATTTTGTGCCAGTTGTTTGCTTAATGGGTTGTAAACACATGACAGTATTTCACTTGCTTAAAAATGGTTAGAAAGACACAACCTTGAGTTTCATAGAGCTTAAGTTCTGCCTAGAAATAGCTTTACTGTCTTTTAAAGAACTAACTTATTGGTCTAGGGTACTTTGGTTAACAAAACAGAGCTCTTATGACCTGTTCTTAGTTCATCTCAACTCAGGCAAAGTATGCATGCATTGAAGTAATGTAGAAAGAGTAAAAAAGAACAAAAAGAGTAGGAATTAAATATGTTTGCATGATACGTAAGCAGAGAGAAGCAGGCACAATGTTTAAATGCAATAAAATTAGGAGCAACTTAAGACAAAATGGATAATATCTCACAAAGCCAGGAGGAAAACCAGGCAATATATGCAGAATTTGAGACATTCTTTAAATGATTAGTGGCTTGCTGTGGTTTGAGCTAGACTTCAGCTGTGATGGTGTGTATGGGGCAGGATCTGGTTGGGAGGAGAAGATAGGAGCTCACTGTTTGCCAACCATATGGTGGATTCGGTCACAGAGTTCTACAGCTGATTGACCACTCCTGTCACCCGAGGCTGGCCCCATGAAGGACATGATACAAGTCCGGCTCATGATCACGAGACAGTGGGAATATTTGCTTGTTGTTGACACAAGAACTGAAGCTAAGTAGAAAAATCTGTCTGGATTTGACTTCGATCCTTCTGGCAGGCAGCAGGGGAACACTGGGAAGCAGGGATGGGCTACAGCCAGGAGCTGGTGTCAGGGGTGGCAGGTGCCTTCAGCAATCATTTGACCTTTGGCTGTGGTGCCACTCTGGTCTCTGAAATAAATTTCTCTGTCTCTGACTTTGAACTCAGTATTAGAGTGACTGCTGTGATTTTCCCAAACAAGCCACGAGCTTCAAGTTTTCTAGGTCTCATTCTATCCCTAGCCTAGGCACCTTTTCCCACCTCCCCTGGGTTGCTGCAAAGTGCCGACCCTCTCGAGAGGCCAATCCCTGTGTTACACCCTGCCCTCAAGTGCTCTGCCTTCCTGCGCAGGGCAGGCAGCCCCTTCTCCAGTTCCTGCAGAGCTGCTCACCTCCACCCACATGGCAACACATGATGTGACTTTACATTCAAGCATTTATACTTTTTCTTCCTGGATTCCAGTTTTCTACACCATCTACTTTATTGTTGACATTCTTTATATTATATTCTGTCCAATAATTATAGAAGGAGAACGAAGGTTTTTTTTTAAATAAAACAAAAATACATGCCTTAATTTTTCTTTTTTTTTTTTATTGTCTTTTTTGAAAAAGGGAGAAGGACTCACTAGTCTAGGCTGGCCTCCAACTCATAATCCTCCCACCTCAGCCATTGAGCGCTGCAAGTACAGGTGTGCCACCACGTCTGACTTGGATCTCTTTCTTTACTTCCTTTCTGCCTTCTCTCTTTTCTCCTTCTTTCCATTTTCATCTTTTAGACATTTTTCTTAGCAACTGTTTCAATCTGTGATTTGCTCCTTTAGTAGATATTCAGTTCCTTGAGGACATCTTGTTTAGTAGAGGGCCTGGCCTTTTTAGGTACTCAACAAACATCTCTTTATTTAGTTAGTGGCAGCCAGGTCTAGGGTGGCCCTAGAGCCCAGGGATGGCTAGAAGAGCTGCCATTTAACCACAGGACGTGGAATATGCATCATATGTATTAACTCTCACCTCTTCTTAGGCACTATATACCTTTCTCAGTGGAGGTGACTATTTTCAGTAGCATTTATCAGATTGGCTTAACAAGCATGCCAGTAAGAAAAAGGAAGACATATTCAAAAGTAGGCAATTCAGAAAAAGGTAATACAGGCATGGGTAAATACAGAAAATCAAAAGTGGTGGTGCAGTATCCCAGGACGAAGGGGCTTGACTGTCACCCTTCAGCCTGAAATACTGGCTGTCAGGAACAACAGAAGCAATAGCCAAAAGGAGCAGAAGGCTTGGGAGGGCTGCCCTGGGTGGAACTGACCTGCTGCAGAGCTTCTCTGTGGAGGATGTGGAAAGAGTAAGTCCCCAGGCTGCCCTCATCTGTCTCCCTCTCTAAGCAATCACCTGCCTCTGTGTCCCAGGGCAGAGTGAAACCACAGGAGGCCCACAGGAATCAGGATCCTTGGGAACATCACAGGGCAGAGAGGAACAGAGAACAGATCTGGACCAGCAAAGGGAGGGCATTGCTATCTAATGGTTTTCTTTCACTCACAGGACCATTCATCAGTGTCATATCTGGGTATTATGAGATTGCACGCTCAAACAGTGAGGCATCAACAGGGAGAAAGACACAGTAGTTTTCCTGACTTGAATGTTTGGACAAATGACTACCAGGACTCTTCCAAAGTCTAAAATCTCTTCTGATAGCCTATACATATGGCATTGACAGAAGCAAATTCTCTATTTCTAGAAGGAGATCCTGCTCACATGTTCTGCTGGGGTCTGGGACTGGGATGTGAGCTGCATGCCTCTGGACTGTGGCATCCCTGACCCGTCTTTGGTGAACTATGCGAACTTCTCCTGCTCAGATGGCACCGACTTCCTGAAACGCTGCTCCATCTCTTGTGTGCCACCAGCCAAGCTTCAAGGTATTGCCTGGTAGATCAGGCATTTATCCCTGTTCTCTCTGAGGAACTTTGGAACTCTTCTTTACCCCATACCCTTCCCATTTGCTCCCTCATGACACCTTCTCCTGATGATACAGGCAAAGTCCCAAGTGGCAATGCCATTCTTTGGGCCTGACTGGCTGGAAGGATTTCCTGGCTCAGGGTCATTTATGGAAGAAGCTTAGATTTTTCTTTGTTTTTGTTTGATTATGAGCCCCCCACAACCAAGTCAACCAATTAGCACAGTGGTCTTGGTAATATTAATAAACTAGGTATGCTTTATTATGTGCATTTTAACATTTAGTTTTTACAGCCATTCAGCGAGTTAGTTGTGCTTTGTTCCATATTACAGGTGAGAAGAACAGAGAGTTACATCACTTGCTCTGGGCTGTAATGTTAGAGATGAACACAGGGTACCACTTGGTCTAGTCGACCCTGATACTTTGCTTTTTACCTCACCAGGCTCTCAGACTTTGGTGTATGTAACACTCACTATAAATGTAGATTTCCCAGCCTTACTCTGAGAAATTCTAGTTTACTAGGTCTAGTATGGGCTGATGCCACTTTTGTGAGTAGATTCATGGATTGCACTTGGAGAAACCACGCATTACACTGAGACCTGAGATGGGGTGTTTTAGCAGAATTCTGAATCCAAATGGCTTGGGTTCAAACCTTAATTCTGTTGCTTTAGAGCTTGGGCAAATTACTGAACCCCAACTTTTTCATCTGCCCAATAAAGAGTCTATTTCATAAGGTTGTTTGTGACTTTGAATTTACAAATTTAATACACGTGAAATGCTTTAAGCAGTGCTTGCCACATAGTAACTATGACAAAAATGTCATACATTATTAATTTAATACTGTCTGCATTGCTATCACTGCTGTATTTTTATTATTTGTGAGTAGGAAGGAAGGTAATGATTTAGTTAATAGTCCTTCTAAGTACAGTTTACGTGACCTCTGTCCTATATGAGACCACAATGGATGCTCTGTGGGTAACAAGATGTAGGATGAACACTTGATGTGAGATTTTAGAGACACTGCTCAAAAAAGGAGAGTGTGACTTTTGAAGAATTTTAATGCTCCAACAGATTTTAATGCTTTTGACTGTTACTGTTACTCCACTTTCTGAGTGCCCTGTGCTTCTTGTCTTTCTTGGAGTCAGGACTGAGCCCGTGGCTGACCTGCCTCGAAGATGGGATATGGTCGCTTCCTGAAGTCTACTGCAAGGTGGAATGTGACGCTCCTCCTGTCATTCCAAATGCCAGCTTGCTCCTGCCTCGCTGTGTGCAGGGTGGCCACGACGTGGGCACCGTCTGCAGATATGAATGCAAGCCAGGCTACTACGCGGTGGAGCGTACAAAGAGGCAAATCAGGAAGTAAGTGGCAGTGTTCTTGGTCTTCACTGTCTCATTGCCCTCAAACCTGGCTCCTATTTCCTCATTTGTAAATTCCAGATCATTCCTTGGGAAGTAGTGGGAAGATCTTTTGAGATACCCGCTGCTTGTTGTATTTGTTTTTTCGGTATAATCTCTCTTCACCTGTGCAGATATATTCTCCAGTTAGGACAGGCAAGTGACATCGGTTTTTTGGTTTTTTTGTTTGTTTGTTTGTTTGCTTGTTGTTGTTGTTTAATTTAAAGACATTCTCTTCTGTAGGATATTCCACAATTTTACCTATATGGTTTTTCAAAGAATTTCTGTCCTAGTTGTTATTTTTTTTGTAATTAATTGTCAGGAGCCGCTAGGCTTTATACATGTCACTTGACTCCAGCTGTGCTCTACCATATCGTCATCTGTTCAGTTCATAACTGTGGCTTGTACAAAAACTGCCTGGTGTAGTCCCTAGTCCAAACACTGACTAGATAGTTGTGCCACAGTGGAGATGTTTCATTCTCTCAGTTTTCTCATCTGTAAAATGGAGATGATAATAATAATAGGTATTAGTAGGGCTGATACAGGTACTAATTGAATTATCAGTGTGCTTATTTTTAAAACATCAAGCACAAAACACTGTAGCTATTGATTTTCTGTTATAATCTTTCTGCTTTTTCCTCCCTGAATTTGATGGATGCACAATCAACAGAGTCATAGCCAGAAATGCCTTCCTTCCGAAGGCATGAGGAATAACAAAGGCAAATATTTTACATTAAGGCATAATTTAATATAGTAGGCTCTCAAGGTGGGTTGCCTAAGATTCAAAAGCTGGTCTTTCTTTTACCAGCTGAGCAACCTCAGTTAAGTTACTTAACTGTTGGTGTCTTGGTCTCCTTTTTAAATCTGGGTAAATGCCCCCAAACAGAGGGCTGAGCTGAGAAGTGAATGAGAGAACAGATACCCCGTGCAGTGTCTGACTTGTGCCAAAGACTCAGTAAATGCTTTCAGGAAAGAAAATTTATGAACAAACAAACAAGTTTTTCAGAAAAAAAGAAACTCTTTGTATTTAGTAAGTAGTAGGTGTTCTTTCCATACTTCATAGGTACAGGAGAATATCAAATCCATTTCTTACCTAGGATTTAATTCAAAGCCTCAGCATAGATTTTCTGTTTTAATATATTTTTAACTAACAAAATCCAAGCCATGGCATTACCGACATTGCTGCAGCTATAACCTTTGCTTGTACACTAGACTTCTCTACGGCTGAGAATAGCATCAGGAATCTTACCCTTCGGTTCGCACCCACTCTTGGTGTAGTCGATCCCAGCCATGTTAACATGGAAATTACAGCACCTTGGTCTGGTTCAGGCCATTCACCCTGGAAAAAGTCCAGGTTCAAACATGGGAGGAGAAGAACAAACCTCTTCCTGCCCTCTCGGCCAGAGGGAAGAGCCAGGTTAATTAGAACATGAATGATAACGATGAAAAATTCATCGCAGGTGGCACTCTTTGCTTCAGTGGACCCTAAAAAGTTCAGCGAACAGTTTTTGACAATGGAGAACACATTGCATGTGATTTTCGTAAGATCTAGGTGTCATTTGCATAGGTGGACACTGACAGGTGGTGAGGGCCCAGCAATCTTCAAGCAAGGATATCATGTAGTTCACCTGAAGGCTGCTATTTCTTGCTTTCCCTCCATCTTTTCTGGCCTGCCTTTTAATGCATTAGCAGTCACTTTGGATATCTGCAGAGCTGAGCAGTAAAGAATAATTGAGGGAGAGAGAAATCTGTCAGGACACGAAAGAATAAATGGCAGAGAGCTGACTGCCAGTTGTCTAGGCCTAAGGCTGATCTTCTTGGTGGGAAAAAGGAGGTTTCCTTCCAGAACTCTGGGTTTTTTGCCTCAGCCTTGTAACTCTGCCCCGAGGCAGGGGCACTTGAGAGCCATGTGTGGACCTAGATTTTCTGGCTGAGAAACTGGATGCTTGCATCACAGAGTCAGCAACAGTTTTGGCTTAAACATTTACATTCGCAAGCACCGTACTAAGGAGAGATTAAATTATTTACTGCCCTGTGTAAACTGATTAAATCTTAGTTTACACCTGTTTACATAGTAGGCGACAATTGGTAATCAGAAGTTTGCAAGGCAGGCATAAATCACTGTCACTTGCCACTTGTGTTTATCCAATGAAATATGTCAGCCTTGTTCCTCCCTGGAAAAAGCCCAGCGTTGTACAAATGGGGCCCTAAAATTCTTCATAGGACATGCACACATGAAGAGAAGAAACGGAAAATCAGGCAGGGAAATCAACCTGGAGAGAGCAGGCACATGTTAGTTTATGCAGTGGTACAATATGTAGTAGGGGAAAAAACACATACCTGATGGTTAGATCTGCGATTTGTGTGACTCTGAGCAATATAGTCAACATATTGGGTATTAGGTTTTGCATCTGTCTTACAAAGGCTACTAATTATTTGTGTTCAATTTTATTCTTTTGAGGCTGAAAGTTGGCTAATGTACTGAAAACATTTTATAAAATGTAAGTTCAATACACATGCCATGCTCGGTATAACTGCTTGTTCATATCTTTTTAAAAGAAGGAAGCAACTACCAAAATATCCATCAAATGCATTCTCTTCCTGCTTCTCCCAAACTCAGCTGTAGGGTAAGTTCTAGACTTGACTTACTCTGAGATCCCTATTCCAGCTTTGGCCCACTTCACCTAGGATTAGCAGAGAGGGCTCATTTATCACATGCACATTCTATATCAGGATCTGGCTCAGGGATGAGAAAGACACAGGAATGAGATCTAGTCAGACACATCTCAGAACTGGAGGCAGGTGCTGTTTTTATGCCATAGTGGGTTTCACCCTCCTTGAAAGTCTTCTTCCTTGGTTCTGTTCCTTCTTGTGCTCCAATTTTTCTTTTTCCACGCCATCTCTTCCCAATTTTCTCTTCTAGCTTTTGTCCTCTGCCAATTACTTCTGTGTTAGTGTTTTCGAGCTCTTTTTTCTCTCTTGATCTACACGTTTGTTCAGGATGAAACTCCTTTAACCCATAGCTTTGATGACTGTTCACATGCCAAGGATTCCTAAGTCCACACCTGCCACTGTAGTCTTTTCTCTTAAGGGTTGTGAAGGCTCTAAAGCCAAATGCCTACAGTTATCCTATCTGTACCTCAAGCTCTTAACTGTACAGAGAAGTTCATAAAGATTTCTTTCTGGTCTGGCCATCTTTTTGTAGCAAAAAATAAACCTAAAAAATCTTCGAAAGTACTCAAATTTAATTATAATATTTTCCTATATAAAAATGAATGAAGAGTCTTTCTTTAGATGGAGGGATAAGAGAACGTAAGTGAAAATATTTCCAGGGTCTTGTGTAATCTACCTGAACCTTGTTTATTTCTCAAGCCTTGATCCCCCGCTCTCTTCCCCAGGAGACCACTTCTCCCCATTTGCACACTTGCTGTAGCACAGGCTATGATGTTACTGAACTACTTCTCTGTTGTCCGTGCCTTCGCACATGCTATTTCTTCTGCCCAGAACTTTTCTTTGATCTTTCTCTTGGCCAATTCTTATTCTCCTGTGTTTGGCATAAACATGACTTTTCATTCAGGAAGCCCACTAAATCCCCCAGACTGCAGGAAGAGCTACTCCCCATGCTTCCGTTGCATAGGATAACATCACCTAGTCCCCTGATCATCAACCCAACTACACACCTACATTCTCCAGTAGATTGTGCATATTTTGCCTAGCATTTCGTGTACTGTGGCATGCGTATTCACTTGCAGGTGCTCCAGACTTTCTGAATTGAGGAAAACATGATAGGATATTGATATTAAAGTTGATGATAAAAAATTGGTGAAGAAAAGAGATTTTTCTTATTGGATGATAGAGCACTTTAAGTATTTTAGAGACGAAGAAAACTTTTTAAAATATTCTTGTATGTTTTTCTTATTATCCCTCTTTTTTTCCTTTTTTTTTTTTTTTTTTTTGTTACCAAGAATCAAAATCAGGACCTCATGCTTGCCAAGCAGGCACTGTGTCACTGAACTATATCTCTGGCCCTCATGTGTGTTTTCCTGTTTTTCTTTTAATGATTTTCTCTGCCACATAGAAGGAACGGTCAACACTTCAAAGACAGTTTTAATTTTATTTATTCAACAGACATTTACAGTTGATTAGCATTACTCTGTACAAGTTGCTGGTAATAGAAAAAAGATGGACATTTCAACAAGCTCACTGGAGCAACGCTTCTCATACTTGGCTGCACATAGAATCACCCAGGCAGTTTCTAGAAGCCCTGCTCTCCATGTCATACCCCAACCAATTACAGACAGTCTCAGACTTACCATGGTTCCACTTAAGATTTTATTTTTACTTTCTACAGTGCAAAAGTGTTTATGTATTCAGAAGAGACTGCATTTCAAATTTTGAATTTTATTTTTTTGTTGAACTAGTATTATTATGGGTCCTATCTGCAGTACACTGTACTGGCAAGCCGTGATGCCCAATAGATTAGATATGCTACATGTGCTTTCTGGCCTGCAATATCTTCAGTTTATGAAAGATTTATTGGGATGTGACCTACCACAAGTAAAGGGACGTCTGTACACCAGTATCTCTGGTGGGGTGGGGCTAGATATCAGTATTTGAAAAAGCTACCCAATTCCCTACAGTGTGCAGCCAGGGTCAAGAGTTAGACCAATGGAAACTTTGGTCTTTTTAAAACAATATCAGTAATCAGATTTGACTTTCCTGATGAAGAAGAAAATAACAGTGAACCTTATCTCTTTTCAAAATTAGTACATTAGCCTTTTGTGTGACAGACTTTTACGTCGTTTTGAGAATTACTTAGTTTTGAAGGTACCAGAGAAAATATGAGAAGTGCAACTTGAAAAAAGCTGCAAAGTTTCTAGTTTCAGGAAGTCTTTCCTCTTTACAATGTCCAATAAGGACCAACTTTCCTGAAAAAAAAAAAAAAAAAAACGCTTTTCTTTTTCTTCTATGCAATTTACTTCCACAAACACATCATCATTAATCATTTCTTTGTTGTTTCATTAACTTGACTTCCTAGGAAGCTAAAATAAATGTGCTAGACTTATATTTTATCAAAAAGACCATATTAAACTCTCCCTTATCTTTTGCTTCCGTGGTTGCCTTTTTCTCATTACATGTTATCTTTCTGTGTGAAGGTTAGGCTAACCTCATTAGAGCCCATACTTAATTTAACTTCTAAATTATTCCAGTCTTCTAGGTTTGCTTAGACAATCTTTCCTTTTATAAGTCATTATAAGTTCTTTTGTAAGTCATCAAGATGCCATCTGTAAGGTGTTGTAATAACCACGTCTCCTTGAAGGTAATTGTAAACAGCTATCTTTTCTAAGGTTTATCCGTGGTATCAACTTTACCAAAGCACATAAATCTATTTAAGATCTATGAACACAACTGGGCACTAGTCTGTAACAAGACATCCTCATGTTCTGATTGCCTACTGTTTAGTAAGTGCATGTTGATGAGTGCCTTTAGTGTACATTGATGAATGAAGTAAATACTGCTGAATGCCTTGCCTGATCTTCCTTTGGGGAAAGAGCCTGATGTAGACTAGAACTGGACCTGCAGACTTGACCTTTCTCCCCACACACAGAAGACTATTTGTGTAACGCAGAGTGAAGAAGCATAAAACCTGGGCTGTGTTCTTTTGGTTTGATGAGGGCTGGCGATGGTGGTCCATCATTTGGTGCTAGGTTCACTAAGTACTTTGAATATTTCTCATTTGCATTTTTCATAAGCATTTGCCATTTATTTTTCCTGACAATAATGCATTTTGTTTTTAATAGAATAACAATACAACAAGTTGTGATACAATAACATATTACTTAAAGTGTAGTGATACACTTTTTAGTATTGTAGTGTTCCCTATTACCCATGAGAAGACTGAGACCTGTCAGAATGTACTGAAGTGGCTTTGCCACATTCACCCAGCCAGTACATGGCAAAGTTGGAATTAAAATCATTCTAACTCAGTGTCTGTGATCTTAGCCAACAGAATTTTGGGTTTTGAATGCATTACTTCATTTATCTGGGCCTTTTTTCCTCATTTGTAAAATAAGGTTTTGAGTGGTTTTTATGGAAGTCTGTATTTTATTTTCTATATCAACAGAATAAATGAGAAGAGCTAGCATTTTGGAATAACACAATCTAGACAAGTGATATGTGACAATTTACTTGCACCAGGAAAAAAGCAATGATTTTTATAAGCACAATTATGCCATAGGTATGAATGTGGTAGAGAATGTACAGGACAATCTTAGGGTGATACTTGGGGAACTCTGGGTTCAAATGGACAAAGTGTTGTTCTCTTCTTCGAATGGGGTTCTATCAGTTATTCTCCATTCACACCCAAGAGGTCTGGATCCAGCCTTCCCTTCAAGATACAGTATTAGGAAAATTTTCTGAGATTTATAAAATTCAGTTTAAACTTAAGCACTACCCTAAAATTTCTAACAGAGATAATTTATTCAGAATGCTGGGAAAGGCTCCTTACCCCAAGATGTATTTCCTGGGTTAGTGGTTAATCTTACAGCTTTTGAACTTAGTGAGATCTAAATTTGAATCTCAACCCTGCTGTTTATTAGTAGTCCTTGCATTTGTGCTGTACATCATTATTCTCATTTACAAAATAAATACAATAGGAGTACTTACATGTTCTTATGAGGATTAAATGAGATAAGAAATACAAAGAACTGAACATAATATCTGGTCATATCTTAATAGACTGTTTATCACTACCACCACCATCGTCACCATCACCAACCTGGTTATATCAAAACAGAAAGCTTAAGAATTTTTTTTAAAAGGAGCCTATCTCTCCTTGACTCAGAACCTTGCTTACTTCTTGACAGCCTACTGTCAACTCAGTGAATTATCTGAACAGCACAGCAGCTTCAAGTAGACCATGAAAAGAAGAAAGGAGGATCTGAAGAGGGAAAGACATGGAAATGAAATAGTAAATATTGATGTACATACTTCAAAAATTAGTGCACACAAACAAAGTCAGGCTGGTCTGGAAAAACAGCCAGGGCATGTCTTGGAGTTGTTACCTAGATTTTTAAGCTCTTGATTTTCCTTTGAACAATAGCCAGAATCTTTGAAGTCTGACTGCCTTTATCCTACTAAATGAAGGGGAGAAAAATCTTGGCTAATGAACTACAAATGTGTAGTAAGACAAAGCTAAACCCCCTGAAATATTGTGGATTTATAACTTTATGAAAATTACTAAAATAATCTACCTAATTTTTAAGCTTCATGTCTTAACTTTGTGTATGCATGTGTATGCATGTGTGTATGAATAGGTGCTAAACCTATACATATATACACGTGCTGTTTATAATTTGCCAAGAAAGGAAAAGACTGTAATCTCTATGTATACTCCTGTATCCGTAAGAAATAGAAATTTGTTTTCTTTCCATTGAGACTTTGTCTAGCTTTATAATTAGTGTTTATAGTAAATACATTTAAAGTTTATTCTTGGAATCCTCACTTCTCTTGCCATTGTAGGATAATGTGAGCTTTAAGTTAATTTATTACAGCTTCTTTCAGCTTCAAAGTACATAAACGTCCTCCAAACCTTGGCCACTCAAATATGCACCTGGGTACAGGCCAGCCCACTGCTGCAGACTTCGCAGAGCTGGTGATCAGCACAGAGGCCCTCACTTAAACACAGCACTTGCTGGACTCGTAAATTTCTCTGTGACCTTGAATTTTGAACTAGGGAACATCTTATTGTAAAATTCTGCTTCACACTGATTCCTGATTTCTCTGTCAATAAAAGAATGTTAAGTCTCATTTAAGAGCTTAATTGTTGAATATAAACCAATAGGGATTTCTTTCCTTCCTTCTTTATATTCTTTTTTCCTATTGCCACCTGTGTCTCAGGTAACCCTTTCTTCAGCCAACCAGGTGAGCAGTTTGGTGGTGACCTTGCCTTGCTCTCTGCAGGTGGCACCTGGCCAGGCCAAGCAATTCATGAGCTGTTTCCTAAAGGGTTCTGGGTAGTACAAAAACCTGAAGATTTAAATAGAGTGTGAATACTGAGTAGAATGTTAATGTTTCATAACCATCATACTTAGAGAGATGGAGCAGAGTAATGCGTTTGAATGGATCTTTTGATCGACAGTGCTAGCAAATAGTTTCTGCTTTTTGTTGACCATGTGCCATTCATTGTATTACATGTTTTAAAGACACTAACTTATATAAACTAATGATGCTGTGAAAAACATACGATTATGTCAATTTTTCAGACAGAAAACAGAGGTCAAGTAACTTTTCAAGGGAGAGATTTACTGAGAACCTGGGCTGCAGTTCTAGTACAGTCTGCTGGTTCATCTACTTGCATCTGTTCTCAGACCCTCTGCCACTGCTGCCATTCCTGATGAGAATCACCCAGCACAGCCACTACAAGTGCTGAAGACTGCTGTAACTTCTGGCTCTTCCTCTTCAGTTGGGGAAAACTAGCCAAGAGAGTGCACATCAGCCCTTTTCCTTTCAGTGTGCAGCAGAGGTTGTGAAGTCAGGAGGAAGCAGAACTCACCTATGTCCATTCCCAGTCCTTAGCTGTGCCACAGCTTTCTAGAAACACAAGCCTTTCTGGTCCATGCAAGTATCTTTGCTTTTTCACCACACAACAGTAGTAGACAGTGGTTGACTACATAGTTTCCTAAAAATGAAAGGGTCTGCCTTCTGAAAATGATTTTCTACAGTTTGTTGCCCGCTTTGGCAGTAGTTTTGTCCCAATAGACTCCCCACCTGCTGTGTCTCTGCTGAGTTGGTTCTAAATCATGCAAGATGATGTGCCAGATGATAGGCGAGACAGAAGAGGGAACACGAACTTCTCTCCATTGAACCTTGGCCCAGCTGTGAACCTGCAGCAACTCTCATGCTTCTGGATTCTCAACCGTGTTGTTCCTCCTGCCTGGAACCCCCTTATCCTTCTGTACCTAATGAACCCACCTCTAAGTAGTCCTTTTCTGAAGTCTTGCACATCTCCAGGCAGGGTTAGTGGCTCCCACTTCAGACTCCTCTAGATTAGTATCCTGGCACCTTTACAGTATTTATGTTTGTTTCTACAACTGCAGAGCATACTGGCACAAATAGGCACATGGTAGGTGGTGGAAAAATGTATGAATGGACAAATAATTGCAAGGTAGCAGAGAGTGAAGGCCAAAAGTTCTTCTCTTTTAGGTTGTTTGTCTCTGCCTTTCAGTATAATCTCCAGTTCTTCAAACACACACTGATAGGAATTGTTATTAGCATTCTGAAGAATAATTGCAGTAGCTGTTATATATGTTTAGATTTAAATTGCCTGCACTGGAAAAACCTTAGGTTGTTTGTGGTTCAGAGGGTAATCTCTGCATGTTCCTTAAGAAAGATGATTGGTTTTATGAAGACTAAACCAGAGACACTCATAGGAAGGGGTAAAGTGAGGACCATTGAACTTGACATTGGAAAGTCTGGG
The DNA here is from genome assembly GCA_004363535.1 of Dasyprocta punctata. NCBI lineage: Eukaryota > Metazoa > Chordata > Mammalia > Rodentia > Dasyproctidae > Dasyprocta > Dasyprocta punctata. The sequence goes on along the minus strand of RJWM01001281.1, from coordinate 11,346 downwards.
AGGACAACGGTAGTGGAAGATGGAAAGGGGATCCTAAATTTAAGGTTAGTTGTTCAGAGTTAAGGGGCAGGGTGTTGTCAAACATGCTAATCTGGAGACTTATGACAAAGGAGCAGAAAGTGTAAAGACAGGCGTGCGGAATGGGACATAGCAATCCAGCACATAGTTCATGCTTCTAGGAGAGTTAGGTTGTTCATTCTGGCGGAGAGACTGTCTTTTACATGAGAGAATAGCTTTCTAAGGGGAATTTTTTAGTGAGAGAAGAAAGGAAAGCCAAAGCCAATATGTCTAATTGTATGGTCCCGCTGGTAGTATTTCTCGTCTTGTAAAAGCACTGGAGCAGGGCATTGTGAGGGTTGGTATTACAGAGTGCAGAATAACAGTGCTCAGCCAGGTCTGAAGTCTGCCTTCTCCCTTCTTAAGATATTGGCTTGAGTAAGTAGGTCTGCAATTTGTTAAGAGGAAAACTGGCATGAACTTTAAAAGTGCTGATGGTTCTCTTTCTCTTTGAGGTGGGATAGAGGACTGTGTCTTTTTAAATGGTCTACATCAGTACTTCTCAAAATTAAAAGTGCATTGAAATCATGTTGAGAACTTCTTGACTGCAGATTCTAACTGAGTTGAACTGGGCTATATCCTGAGATTTATTTCTAAGCAGTTCCTGGATGATTTCAATAATGTTGCTCTGGATGCTATGCTGAATTATAAGGGGCAAGACCACATTATAAAGAGGCTGTCTAATTCTGTTTCAGACACTGGATATGTAAGACAAAAGACTTAACCAATTAATACTTTAGTATCTTAATCTGCATAATAGAAGTAATGCAATTGTCTCACTCTTTTGCATATTCTTTTTAGGGTAGGACAACTGTACAAGTGCACTAAGTAATGGAAAGTGATTTATCTACACTAAGGCTTACATAGTATGACATAGGCACTGGCGCCAGATTCATCATGGTACATTGATCAGTTTGACAATCCCGGGCAAGTTATTTTAATTTTCTGAACATTACTTACTACATCTAGAACATAAACACCCACACATTCATTAAACCAAAATTTACTGACATCTATTATGTACCAGGCATTGTACTGGGTACTGAGGATACCATAGTAAATAAGGTCATCAAGCTTGTATTTCAGTACAAGGGAAACTGGCAATAAACAAGTAAAACCAATAAACAAAATAATTACAGGGTATACATTCCATGACAGAGACAAAGATTCTTTGATTGAGAAAAGCTATAGGGGTAAAATAAGAATGCTCTGAGTTAGTGAAAATTATTCTTAAGAAGAAAGAAAGGGACCCAGCCTGAAGAAGAGCAAAAAGAAAATAGGTTTTGCAAGTAGAGAATGAAACCCAAGTCCTACAACAGGAAAGCTCTTGGGTTGTGCTTGGAATTCCAAGTCCAGAGTGCATGATATTCATCAAAGTCAGTAAATAGAGCATTGAAGGAGGTCATGGAAAGTGAGTAATATTATGCTGAGCCTCATAGGCTAATATGAAAACTTTGGATTTTATTTTTCTTGCAACCAAAAGCAATTAAAAAGTGCAGCATAAAGAAGTAACACACTTTAATTAATTAATTTAATTTTGTGAAAATTTCCTTTAACTGGTTCTTGCTGTGTGAGAAGGACCCCAGAAGAGAAATGATATGTCCAGTTGGAAAGTAAGAGATGCTATCTCATAGTAGCATATGTGGCTGTGGAGATGGGACAAATTTCAGAAATATTTGGGAGACGAAATTGACAGGACTTGCAGAAGTGTTGGATACATTCAGATAAAGACTGAGGAAAAGGTGAGACTGAGAGAAAGAATGGAATCAATGATATCTAAGTTTCAAGTCTGTGCAAAAGTAGATGGCGGTGCCGTTTACTAGGCTGAGGATAATGAAGGAGGAGCACTGTAAACATGGGAGTTAAGAACTCAGACAATAAGTAATGCTCCCTATCTCATAGGGTGAGTTTGAAGGTAAAATTCCATAGATACATATTCTTCTACACAATAATTAGTAGTTCAGTTATCAGTTTTTTCTTTGTTATTATTATTCATGAGGTGCTACTTGCTGGAGACACCAGATGCCCTTGATTGGCAAAGACATGATAATTCTCTTGAACTTGACAAATCATATTTTTATTTTCTCCAATGAGACATAAATATTACTTTTGAACACTCTTCAGTGGTGATAGAAGGATGGGGGAGACTCATGTGTGCCTCAAGCAACATCAATCAAACTTGCAGCCAAGTTTTGATTACAAGATCTTTATTTCTGGCAATGATGTAAGAAGCAGAAAAAGCACAGCTGGATTTTTAGCTCTAGGTAGATACCACAAGTTTTAGAAATTGGAAAAAGCACCTTCTAACTTGGAAATTATGGTGATTTGTCTGGAGAAGCTAAAGGGAAGATAAATACAAACTACCCTCATCCCAACTCCTCATGATACCATTTACAGAACACAGAAGAAATCACGGAGCAAGATCATCCAGCTAACAACCCTAGCCAAAAGGCTGGTGTTCAGAAAAGCCCACACAGGATAGCTACAGACCTGTTAAGTAACTGATCTTACACTCTGGTTATCTTTACTAGCATAGGAAAGAGCAGAGATTTTCATAGCTTGCTACTGTGACTTCATCTAAAAGCCACTGAAAAGTTTAGAAATACAGAATCCTAGGCAGATCCCAGGAGATTTGGTTCAGTAGGCTTTGCCATCGAGGTTTCTAAAATATCCCTACAGGATTCTGATACGATTGATCTACAAATTTTATTTGGAAACTATTGGTGCAATTGTTCAGGTGTTTTGTTTTATGCAAACCCTAAAACCTATTCTTGCTTTTGCCAATACCTTGTTTGCTATATGAGCTTGGGAAAGTCAGGTGGCTTGGTTACTAATGTTAATTATCTGACTGTAAAATGAGATACTGTAGCTTTCCTCCCTCCACTGGAATAAAGAATGTGTTATGTGACAGATATTTCAAACAGGTTGCCAAAAATGTTTTTGGCTGTCTCTCCTGGTAGGGGCCTGTCTGTGTACATCGATCTAGTACCCAATGCTATCATTCTTTGAAATGCAAAACCAAATTCACTCCATAAGGTCAGAGTCTCTTATCTTTTGATGCACACATATTATGTGAAAGAGTTAGACCATAGACCCATTTTTTGCCAATGATATCAAAAGAGTTAGAGGTGGTCCTCAATATCACCATGCTAGAGGAGACATAGAGGCTGCGGTGGAGATGAAAGCCTTGCCATCCTTGTATCTTGGTTAGTCTAAACCTCTGTAACAGTGTGCCATATACTAGGTGGCTTCAACAAGCATTTGTTTTCCACGTATCTAGAGACTAAAAAAGCATGGCCAATGGTCTGGCAGGTCCTTTATTTGAGAACACTTCCTGCTTAGCAGCTGGCCATCTCTTTGCTGTATCTTCATGTGGCAGTGTGCGGAGAAAGCAGATTCTATGTCTCTTCTTCTAAAGGACACTAGTCACACAAGAGGGCTCTACCCTCCAGGCTTGATTGCCTCCCAAAGGTTCAACCTCCACATATGTCACATGGTGGGTCAAGATTTCTTGAGGAGTTGGGCAGAGCGTGTGTCTGGGGTGGCAGTGGAGGGCATTCAGTCCACAACACTAAGTAGCTGAAACTTACGCAGGAAGAAAGGTGTGACTTAGGCTTCAGGTCCCTTAGGTAGCCTTACAAGCAAACTAAATTTCCTGGAGCTGGGACCCATCCAGGACACTCTGGTTTCTTAACATAATCGTAGTGTCATTTGAAACAAAATGGCAAGAATGAGCCCACTACACTGAAGTGCAAAGCTCCATACTATAGATCTCAAGACTTGCACAACGAGGTTAGATAGGTATGGACATCAAGCAGAATGAAACATTGCTCATTATTAGGAAGTAAGCAAGGAGGAACCAATTGGGTGCTTTGGGAAAGGTCTGAAGGCAGGATTTAAAGAGCAGGTCTAATGTAGAGAGATGCAGAGACCGTGGAAGGCCCATGGAGAGATGACTGTACAGGACCATTTTCTCTACAAGAGAGAAGAAACTGCAAAGAAGGTGAATGTATGAGGTTGTGAGGGGCATAGGAACTCCTTCCTAGAAGAAATTGGACCTCCTAGAGCAACAGGACACTCTAGGAGCATCTCCTCACTCCTGCCCCCTGAGCTAACCCTAAGCCCTGTTCCCAAGTCCAAAGTGCCAATGTAAATGCACAGCTTCTCTTGATTCCTTGTAGCAGTCTCGCTCCCTATATTGTTAGTGGCTTCCAGTCCAGGCCTGTCGCTTTGTCTGGGTACCACCCAAAATACCCAAATTCCCTCTTCCCCATCCAGGTTACCCTTACCCTTGAGGTTGCTAAACTGGCAAGGAAATATATGAAACCAACATTCTTGAATGGTTCCTCATTCTGGGCAAGGAAAAGGAAGACTATTTCCATGGTTGAAGTGTTCCAACCAATTCAGAGAAAAATACCACATGAAGTAAAAATATTATCATGCTGGCCAAGCAAGGGTTTTCCTTTATAACCATGCTGACATGCAAGGTTTTTACAGCCCTGCTTCTTCCCTGGTGTCAGTAGTATTGCCCGCTCTTTCCAGCTGGGGGATGTCAATTCAGCAGAGGTAGGGAAACGATTGCATCTGTGGGAGGTGGTGGAAAGGGGCGAGTCCCCGGGGAGAATTTAAACTCCATAGTGAGAAGGTAGAGTAAGAAATCCACATCAGGAGGGGGACACACCAGAGCCTCATTACAGTAAAAAGAATTGTAAACCCTTCACCAAAAATAGATTTGGGAAGACATTTTCTTAGTCGCATCTTCTTTGAGGGAAAAAAGACATATACTAAAGAATGCATGGTGGGATACCTCATAAAATTCGAGAAAAAGCCAAACTAATCTACACTGCGAAAGTGTGTATTGCAGCATCTTGTATGTTGTAGGAGTTGGTAGATTTTACTGGGAAGAAACACAAAAGGAAATTCTGAGGGACTGAAAATGTTCTATAAAATCTAGATTTGAGCAAAAGTTACCCAGCTGTAGTTACATGTAAAAATTCTTCGAGCTGCATACTAATATTGATACATTTTATATATGTAATTTATTATTCAGTTCAAACATTTTTAGAAGAATTTTTTGCTACACTTACAGATGTAGCATTAGGACAAAGGGCACTTGGGATATTCAGTGGAATGAAGATGCTGCTAATAAACGGCAAGCGACAGAGCAGAGTAGAATAGCTCATGCCTTACCATGGTAAAGGACTACAAGCTATGTCAGCCTGCCTGCGGTTTTACTCCAGGTCTTTGAACAAACTTTATATTCCTTTCAGGCTCAGTTACCTTTGCTAAATTGGAGATAATAGTACTATAGGTATTTGTTGTTTGGGAGACTTAAATAAGTGACAAGCATATATATATATATATATATATATCTGAAATATAGCTGAGACATCTGAAATATAGCTTAAAATGATATTTATGACAAATAGTAGATATGTGTTCATAATTTTAAAGAATCCCAGTCATAAAGCCTATTTCTATTCTAAAATATTTCTGAAAATAAAGGTATGGTTCTACATAATTTAAAAATAATGAAACTTTTCACTTATTTCTAACTAGATGTTATGAAGATATTTTAAAGTGTTATATTGTCATTGTAATTATTTGAAATCAAGCTGATTCTGGGACATGAGATCTTAAAAAAGGAACTTAGCATCTCTCAGTGCATTTGTCAATAAAATGGAGATAAAATATTATTTTATTAGTAGTGTTATGGTGATTCCATTTGTTACACTGTGTGCCCCGCAGTCAGTTTGATGTTTCACAAATCTTTATTTAATGACTAATATAAGCTAGATATTGTTTAATATCTGAGAACTGAAAACAAGAATGAGATACAGTCTTCTGAAAGCTTCTAATAGAGTGGGAAATACAGACATAGACACATTTATATGGCAATGTGTTGAGAGTAAATCTAATGTAAGATAGAGGACTGGACAGGCACACAGGAGCCATTTGTACAACTGTCAGTAGAAAGCATGCATAGGATGGTGGGCATACTGAAATTCAAAATGGGCATCTTGACACTAGAAATGCTAGTAGAAGTTCACCGTGTAATTAAGACAGCCAATGGCCAAAGCCTATTTACATTTTAGAATCACAATTTTCTTTCACCAAGAGTGTTCTGAGTCAGAAGCAGATACGTTAAAATTGCACAAGTGGAAATTACCTTTAGACTGCAGTGAGTCAGAAAGGGAATGGAATAGAATTTGCAGTAATGAAAAACCTACTTCTTTTAACTCCTATCCACCTTGAGCCAGTCCTTCTGGTTGAAGGTCATGACTGTGCATGGGAGGGTCGATTCTTCCAGGACAACAATAAACCATAATCTGATGAAAGGTATGAACTTTTTCCAAGGAAAAATGGATTTACCAACAAAATAGTTGTAGCAGTATCAAGGAGGTTAGTTTCCTTCTGAATGTTAGGTTGAGTCTCTTTAAAAATAATACTCATATTACCACACTTTCTCTTCTCTTCAAAAAACCAATAAATGTTAAGACTTCATCTATTATATCACCATATCAACACTGATGATCCTTAAATCACATCTGAGTGTGTGTGTAAGAGAATCTTTTCTGCATTCTGTAATGCCAGCATTTCCCAGTGTACTTTGAGGTGAAATTTCTACAAGTTGCAAATCTCAAAGAAAACCCAGTTATAAGCAATCTAAATACTTCACTATTTATCAAAATCTCTTGAGAGTAACACATCAAATATTACTATAGAATACCTGCCAATAAATGAATATTATCATGTTTGTTTCTTGACTTAGATTAAACTGGGGTGCTCAGGCAACTGACTAACAAGAACCATCTGTCCCTGCCTAGTTGCTAATCCTTATCATGTATTGCTAAAGATCCAGTCCTCTCCCATGACTTTCTTGAGTCTGATGGGCAATTTTGTTTCATGTCTTATCAGCAAGTTCCTGAAGATCCAGTGCCTGGAAAATGGAATCTGGGAGCAAGGCAGCTGTATGCCTGTGGTGTGTGAGCCTCCTTCTCCTGTTTTTGAAGGCATGTATGAGTGTACCAATGGCTTCAATCTGGACAGCCACTGTGTGCTTAACTGTAACCAGGAAAGTGAAAGGGTAAGGAAGACTCCTTGAACTTTGTTTGGGATCAGACTGTATTCTAATCATAGTTGCCATGCCAAGAATGTTGAGTCAAAATTGTTGAAAAGAATTCTATCAAGGAGGGTCTTACTAAATTGGGATTCTAACCAGAGGTGTTAATACAGTATTATTCAATAGGAAATTCAAAAGATACTATGCTTTTGGAATATTCTCTCCCAAGTTCAGAGTTTCCTCAAAGGTAAGAAGAATCTGATGCGTAGAGTACCTGGGTACATTCCAAATAATTCTGGAATCTTTGTGTGTGTGTGTGTGTGTGTGTGTGTGTGTGTGTGTGTGTTTGTGTGCGTTGGTATGAACAGAAGCACAAATTCCTTAGCAAAGTTCAAAGTGCTGTTTGACTGTTATTTTCCCTAAGATTTCAGCACAGGAGGTCTCAAATGAAAAGTGTAGTCTTAAGTGGTTGTTTGACTAAAATCAATTTTGTTTCAGTATCTTTTCAAGCAACACATATAAACAAGAGACAGGAAGTCAAGCAGACTTCCTAGGAATCGATCAATGACCTTGACTTCTGTTTTGCCACATGTCTTTAAGTTAGTGACCGGCACTCAAATGAAAGCAGTGCAGCAATGAAATGAGTATGTCACAAGACCCCAAGAAAGTAAAAAATTTATGTTTCCGCTGACTGATTTAAAGAATCAAGGACTTGACCAAATGAAGAGAGAAGTATCTAGATTTCTAAAATGCTATTTTCTTGGGTTTTGTTAGTTCTAGTCATATTCTAGATAGAGTATGCCTTGTGATTACTGATGGTGTGAAGCTAAAAGTTATGCAATGTGGAGAAAGGAAATAGAACAAAAGTAACTATGATGTGTTTATTCTAATACAAAGGCAAAAATATATCTTTAAGGAAAATTAGAAATTGGTTTCACAAAACAAAATTCATCTTGCAAAAAACCCAGATATTTGCAACAAGCAGCATTTTTATGATAGTATGCATGAATCAATGTAAAACAATACCATCTGGGGAAATTTTCCAAAAATAATTCAGAATACATGGGTTAGGGTCAATAGTTCCATATACCTAACAGGAAATACATTGTTGATAATTTTCTTCAGTGGCAACATTGTTCATGATGTTTTTTACATGGAAACAGTAAGGATGTCTTGGTTTGCCTCTTTTCTTTTTAGTTTTGGCTATTTCCAACATAGTTAATTATGGTATCTTTTAGCCCAAATTCTAAAAGTTGAAATAAATTGCCATTTTATTAGACCACTCTTTCTCCATTCTTAACGAGGTTAGCAGGAACAATAATGGAATCTTCTTTAACTTTGATGTCCTAGCTTCCCATTGTCTGCACTAAAGAAGGACTATGGACTCCAGAGTTCAAGTTGTGTGAGAACCTGCAAGGAGAGTGCCCTCCACCCCCCTCAGAGTTGAATTTCCTGGAATACAAGTGTGAACAGGGATATGGGATTGGTAAGGAAGGGAAGGAATGGTAGTGTCTGTTCCCAAGTCATCATTTTATTGGTCCTGACTGAATCTTGAATCAGTTACACTGTTCTCTCTGAAAAGTAAATGGAGTATAGTTACCTATCTAACATACATATACATGCTACTAATATCTCTTGGTTCATCAAAAAGAACAGTTTGTGCTGTCATTGTTTGATTGATCACTTTTGTGCCTAGATTTTCTAACCTGAACAACAACTTCTAAGACAAAAATATGCGATATATTAACTAACGTTCTTTTCCTACTTTTCTTTTTGAAATTCTGTATCATTTCTATCATTTTTTTCTGTTTTTTTAAAAATAAAAAACGTTTTTAAAAATAAATGAAAATATAAATTAATTCTTAGCTACTTCAGTAAACATAAAATTCATAATAAATTTGATTTGTTTTGTTTTTTGACAAGCTTGTACTGTGTAGTTCAGGCTGAGTCTGAAACACACTGTATAGCCCAAACTGGCCTCATCTTTTGAGTATGTGATATTTTAAATATGTGTGAACACTTATGTTAACCTTAAACTTGAGGCAGTTCTTCTGCCTCAGCCTCCCAACTGCTGGCATGTGATACCTTGCCCAGATCAAATTTGTTCTTTGTAGTCTTCCTCACATGTATAAAGTTGGTATGGTTGGTTAAACTGTCTACTCATGTCTTACCCACTCGGCTACAGGGCTGAAAGTGGATGAATGTGTAGCAGTATTTTTATTTCCAAGAGGAAATGAGAGGATACATAGATATAACTTGTGTGGAGGATTCTGCATTCCCTTACTGGTTGTTAGTAGAATACAGAGTTCCTAAAAGGGATGATTTGAAATTTCACTTCCTTGTATTAATCTTCAGCCATTCATTAACAGAGGACTAGGTTCCAGGTCCTGTGGGTAACTTCTAATTCAAGGAACTACAGTTCAAGGTCTTTGTGGTCAGAGCAGATTGATAGCGACACAACATGTCCCTGGCTGTCCCTAAACATCATAGAAAAGAGTTACATTTTGTGTGAAGCCTTGTGATATTACTCCCAACTGCTGCACTGCATGGACAATGCATAATTTTATAAAGCATGTTAGCCTGCGTAATATTACTGAGTATAAGTCAAGCTCATTAAAAATGTTTATTAGTTTCTGTAAGGGTTCTTTACCATCATCTTCAAGGTATCCTTGCACTGTGAGGTCTTGCAGTCAGGCCTGTAGGATCAGGGAGTTTGATGTGCCTTTTGAGTGGTATTTCATAAACAGATTCTTATCCTGAAAGCCTCTGATTTCTGCATTAAAATACCATAGACTCAAATACTGAGAATCCTAAAAGCTGATGCACTATTTCAATATTACAAAAATTACTGAAAAACAACAGAATGTAGACACTGAGATCTGAAAATAAACTTAGAAGTCATCAGATTTATAAGTGAAGAAACAGAGAACCCTGAGAGTATGCTTGCCTTGCATAGAATTTTAAAAGACACTTGCATACCCTGTCAAGAAAGCAGCAAGATTTGCATTCTAGGAACCAACAAATGGTCCAAATCTCTGGTTCTGGTTTTTTTGGTTGTTTCCTCCTTCAATCCAGCAGGTTTCCTGACTGCCAATGTAATGATATTCAATGTAGCAACTGACAGAATATCTGTGGAATAATTTCATAATTTCTGGGCTATTTTTCCCCAGCTAGTCAAATTTTTAGGTAACAGTTGCTGCAATTATCAGCTTCCAGGAGACCACACAAGCAGGAATGACATTAAATATTCTTAAAATTCATCAGCCAATCAAGATACAGTTTGACTAGTTAGAGTACTGAAATGGGGTCTAGGAAGTCTGCTGGACCAGAAATCAATTCAGAATTACTAGATGAAACAGAGATTCACAAATCCCAGAGAAAAGGAATACCAGACCAGGCAGAGGAGGGGACACTTGGGGTAAGGGGAATTATCTTGTGATAGTGGTTCTTTACCAAATAGTGTAAAAATAGCTCTAAAAGTGCACATCAAATGAGCATCAGTCTGTCTCCAACTATCATAATGTGATGAACAACCATGTAAAGAGCAATTGCTCTTAGAATATCAAAGCTTTTGATTGCAAGATGAAAAAGGCTGTAAATGAAGAAGCTCAATTTCTGCTTTGAATTTGTGTTCATTCAGGTGCCATGTGTTCCCTGTCTTGTATAATCCCCCCTAATGATCCTGTCATGTTGCCAGAGAACATCACTGCTGACAAGCTGGAGTACTGGATGGAACCTGTCAAAGTCCAGGTGAGGGAAGGGACATTTTTATCTGCCAAAGATGTAAGGTTGCTGAGCAACTGACAGGGTAGTCTCTGGGGTAATTTCAGAGGCTTTAAAAACAACCACTTGGATCATCCCTGAATACTAGAATGAAACATCTAGTGGTAAAAGAAAGAAAGCTGAGAAAAAATAATGAACCATATTTAAAGAGAAGTTTGAAAGATAAGAGACAAAGAAGGCTCAGAGAGATGAGGACCAGGAAGAAAAATGACTACTAATGAAAAATAGAACAGGAAATTTAGGGTAAGTTAAATAAATGTATAAATATGATAGAAAAAAGGGAGAAAAGATGAAAGAAGGAGGAAATGAGATGGATGAATGAAAAAGATGAGTAAAACTGAAAAGAGAGAAAGAGTAAACGAACTGGGTGAGAGGACAACTGACTTTTCTGTCTCCACCTCCCACGCTAAATCTACCATCCTTTCCTGAGCCACGTGTTATGC